>JAJOZX010001881.1:225000-305000 GCA_023014485.1 Bathynomus jamesi | reverse complement strand
CTAAAAGTTTCTATTTGTTTGAAGATTTTATGAATTATATATATAGTACAATATTAGTACATACACAGGCCCTTCCCTCTTATTAGCCTGAGGTTCCTCACAGCTTTAATCCGGCCCTAAATACATTGTACTGTAAATAGCGTTGAACATTCCCATTCATTACAGAGCTGGGCACTTCCGCAAACACTTCCGCAAACCGCAAATTCCGCAATTGCGGAAGTATGTTTTTCGTTTGCGGATTTGCGTTTGCGGCAAAGTCATCGCAAATTAGTGAATTTGCGTTGCGGAACTAAGACCGCAAACGCAAATCTTTCCGCAAATTTCCCACGTGGACACTGGCCAAGCCCGCTAGTGCTGTGACGCTGCTGTCACTGGCCGCCAATTGGCTGGCAGGCAGCGCGTCATCTTTCCCGCCACTCCGCCGCCCCGTGCATCTTCCCGCCATCTCACACACCTCTTTAATGTTTTGGATACTTTTTATAGTTAAAATTGCGATTGCGGAATTTGCGGTTTGCGGAAGTGCCCAGCACTGTAAAAATTGGAAATATGGTTTGCGTTTGCGGATTTGCGTTTGCGGCACAAAAAATGGCAAGCAGTTTGCGGATTTGCGGTTGCGGAAGGTAAGGTTTGAGTTTGCGGATTTGCGATTGCGGAAGTGATTTTGAGTTTGCGGTGCCCAGCTCTGCCATTGAAACGGTAAAAGACAAAATTAGTATAGTTATAACTTCTGAATGTGGAAAAGTTCTCGAAGATTACGTACAATTATAAGTTGAAATTTGTAAATAGGGTAGCTATATATTGTTTACATTCGATCTCTGGAATGAGAAAATGATCATTTTGCGTTGTCCGTAACACCAAATAGAAAATTTTCCTTGACCAGGTTTCATCAAATGAATATTATTCCAGTTTAAGTTTTGAAGTAAACATTTATTGTTTCAGTTCAGTATTCCATGAATACTTTTAATTTTTAGAATACTTAAAAGTACTCACTGTAGCTTTATTGTTCATCGTTGATAGCTTTGAATTTTATTCCCTTATATATTTTATTCTTCGTTTTGTCATTTTAGTTTTAGGATATTTGTATTTTAATTGGAAAATAAAATTTGTGTTCATGGTAAAATCGTTGAAATCGTCATAATGAAGTGTCGAATTCATTGAATACTAAACAGATTTTAATAATGCTGGTGAATTTCGATAATCTGGCACCCTTGGGGCCAAGTAGTTGCTGGATTACGAAATTTTCACGATTTTGGAATATATATATATATATATTTTAAGCGCAAAGAAGAACGGATGGGCAAAGAGCGAGCAAAGCATGCTGAATGCCACGAGTAAACGAAGAGAGAGCGTGGCGGTGCGAACCCGGGCTACAGCAGCGCCGGAACAGCAATGCGGCGAGTCTCAGAAACGCGCAATGCCGAGTTTTGGAGAAAATTGGCAGAATAATGAAAATATGAATTTATTTTTTTTTTAAATTGTACCAGACTTTATATAAAGCAAAAATATCCATTTTTATACAATTTTTTCTAATAAAATGTAAAATTTATTCTTGTTTTCATAGATATTTTGGTTCATGACCAGTTTTTCAAGTTTTTATATACAGTATATAGGTAGAGGCGGATCCAGCCGACAGTTTTTTGTGGGGATCAATTCTTGCCACTTAACTGTCCTATTCTTAAAATAATTTTCTCTATATATTTGAGCCAATTTTGTTATCGATGTAAAGTAAACCTAGAAACGTATTATTGCAAAATGGAACTAATCTAAACAAAAGAAAGTGAAAAATATAAGAAAAGGGAATGGAAAAAGAAAAACTTTTATTTGTAATAAACATCTCAACAACTAATAAAGTTCTATCCTACAAACCCAATCTGAAATCCAGACAGCGAACTCCAGACTGACTAAACAAGTCAATCAATTGACTGGTGGTCGGGAGGATATCACGGTGTTTCATGCATGATGAAAGCCTCCAACCGGTCAACATTCGTGGATGTTAGAAAGTTTTTTTTAAGTTTTGAGACAACACTGACAGACTGAAACGATTACACCCACTTACCAGAATCCCACTTGGATTTTGGAATTGTCATTGTCACTGTCGCTGAGTAGAAATATAATATTTTATTCAAGAAAGCATTATTTTAATTTTTCCTTTACGTTATTTGAAGAAACATCCCTATTTTTTAAATACACACATTTGCCTACAGAACTGCACAATTTGTTTTAGAACTGCACGTTAAAAAAACTGCTCTTGATGGAAGCACGTGAGATAATCTGAATGTCTGGCGTTGGTGACTCCCAAAGTGAAGTGACACATCTTGCAGAACTGCATCCAGTGTCGGTATTAGTACATTTACGTGGTAATGCTCTTCTGTGTTCAGCTCTTCACCACCATTTGATTTGAAGGTCGATCTTGCTGTTTGCGGCTTCGTTATATCTATATTCAGGTGTTGTGCCATTTCCTCGACTCCCTCCATTAAATAAATATGCAAACAAACAACTGTCAAACAACTGCTCTACTTTCAGAATTAAAAGGAATGGCACTGCTAAATTCTCTGAGAGGAGAGCCAAAATATAGTTTGGGCTCTCTGATACCAACTTCAGGGGTCCATGGCCACAATGGCCCCCCTACTAGGATTCAAACCTGGGCTATGCGTGATAAAAAGTTAACACAACCTGGGATATTTCATATAATCTTTCAACCTTTCAGGTGTTCAATGTGATGATTTCTCACTTCACAGAGGTCAAGCTTGTTGCTCTTGCTTTCAAGTTGGCCTGGTGAAGTAGTGAGTTGTTGTTTTGCACTCTCCGCTTCACATAGCTATGTACTCCCGGCTGTAATGATGGGGTTGTTTAACCTCCTTCGCAACATCTAAGGTCATATGAAGGAGGAGGACCTACATTTTTATTTGGGGGTCCGAACCACGGGTCGCTACATAGTCTGGACATAGAGGATGGTCTCTCGGCTGAACTGGTACTGTTCTGAGGCAGGTGTTGTAAGGAAAATTTGAGGTGGCCCTTACAAATTAGAGCCCTAACATTAGCATTAGACAAATCCCCCTATAAAGTTGTGAAAGTGTCAAATAGGACTAAGTGAAGTGACTAACTTAGCTTGGAAAATGAGTGTAATAACAGGCCTAGGCAAACAATAAATCCACAATCATATTAAGTTTAGTCCTACAATTTTAGCCAGGCCTTGTGGAAAATTTGGCTAAAGAGACTTTTAGCGTATGGCCCCAGTTTAACCCTAGACTTGCATTAGCCTAGCCTAACCAACCAAAGAGAGAAAGAATTATGGACAGTCAGAAAACCTGAAAAAAAGTTGATAATCATTCATATTTTTTGTTTTTGTATTTTTGAAAATTTTAATGAAAATTTATAAAGCGAGTGAACTTATGGGGTAATCTTGTAGTTTAACGTCGCAAATTAGGGAGGTGTACTTTTAATTCCTGGACGAATTTGTGACGTTAAACTAACACTTAACGCTTACAGAGGCAAGAACTAAAATGGTGGCTCACTACAAATAGGAATAGTTCTATATTTAAGACACTTTTGTTTAATTCTGTAATTATAGTATTAAAAATTAGTACATTTTTCTTGTATTTACTTATTATTATATTATAATAACTTAAGTACATAATAAAATTGTAATGTTATCAGAAGTCACCGCCATATTGTTAGAACTTGAATTACAGCTGAAGCCAGCGCAGTGATACGGTCAGTAATTAGTTATAGCCGTTTGCATTGAATCTTCGTCTTCTTAATACTGTTGTCTCGTTGGAGTTATTGTGAACTATTGTGATCTGGTATTTCTTAAATATTTGTTTTGTTTACTTGAAAACAAAGTGAACTTTTTAAACTAATTAAGTAATATACGTTTTGTGACAATAAAACTCACACTAATAAACGGAGTTTATTTCCACAACAGTTTCGATGCCCACTGGTATCTTCTTCGGGTGAATACAGAAAAACGAATTAG
This sequence comes from Bathynomus jamesi, assembly GCA_023014485.1. Lineage (NCBI taxonomy): Eukaryota > Metazoa > Arthropoda > Malacostraca > Isopoda > Cirolanidae > Bathynomus > Bathynomus jamesi. The sequence continues at coordinate 301,024 of JAJOZX010001881.1, read as the reverse complement.
TTGATCATTCGTTTTTCATATCCACCGGAAGAGGATGCCAGTGGACATCGAAACTGTTGTGGAAATAAACTCTGTCTATTAGTGTGGGTTTTATTGTCACATTTCGACCTTCAAGTAAAAGTGAAGTTTTGCATTTAATAGACGTTTTATTTAACAATGAATTTTTTCTTCGTTCGTATTTGACAAGTATTGGCTCTAAACATCCATGAGAATGACTACAAAAACTGAGTGGTGGTATAGTTTTCTATTCTATCTTTCTCGAGAGTACTGGTTATGTACAAATATATTACAGAATTTATTAATTAAATCTATAACAATGTATATTGTCTCTTGTATGTAACCTAATTAAGTATTAAAAAAATGTGTTATGTATGAGTAGCCTTTTAAATTAGATTTTGCATCTAGTCATTTCAATTAACTTTTCATTTAAATTCATTTAAATTCTTTCATTTAATTATGATATTATATGTACGATATGTTGGTCAATACTCTTAAGATTATCATACGATATTGTTACGTAGGTTGAGAATTGTATTACTTGCTGTCTATAGTAGTAGTATGGCCGAAAAAGTGTAAAGTGCAAATCAATTGCATGCAAGATGATCAATATTGCAAGTGCGTATGCAACAAGGGGGAGGGGGTTAGTCCCAAGTTGCATGAAGGGGGGAGAGGGAGAGTTTGAAGGGAGGCCCGGAGTAAAGACCTTCCTCCAACCTAACCTAACCCTAACCTAAGAAGGTAACCTAAGAGAGAGGAGGAGGAGATGTTCTCGCTGGCATGTCTCGTCGCACACTGAATTTCTTGACAGCCTCAGTCAGCTTAGAAGGTGTAATCAGCCAGTTGGCTTAGAAGGCTTAATTGACTTAGAAGGAGTATATATATATATATTATATATATATATATATATACACAAAGGTGGGCAGGACCGAGTTCCAAAAGGACCGAACTCCAGGAACTCGGTCCTTTTTAAGGACCGTGGGCGGGAAAGCCGGTCCTTTTCTCAGTGAGGACCGAAATGAGGAGCGACGGTCCATTTTTAAGCAATTCCGGACGGTCTTTTTTAGTGATTTTAGTGTGTTTAGTGATTATTTGAAGTTCTAAAGAAGATGGATCGTTTCCTCCAGAAGACTCAGAAAGAGACTGAGACTGAACTGAAACTTGTTTCAACACCTGGAGGAGACGAAGAATCTACTGATGTTAGTGCTTCAACTTCAAGTCAAGCAACTGGAGCTCCTAGCGGAAGAACTGAACCCGGCAATCCCTGGCCGTACCTGGACAAATACTTTGAATACCTGGGCCCCAAGGGTGAGCAGAACCTGGAGTACAAGTGCTTGCTGTGCCTGCCGAACAAGTGACAGCCATTTTGAAATGCTAGTCTTCTTGAAGGGAAACTCAAGCATTTAACTTAATAACTTTTTTTCATCATTTATGTATTGTATTAATTATAATTTACGTTAATAAAATTAAAGATTTCCGGTGTCTTTAATTTCATTTTTCATTTTAATAAAATTTTTAACTTATATATAAGGACCGAGGACCGAGTCGTTCCTAGGTCCTATCTTCAGAAAGGACCGTGACCGGGACCGTCGGTCCAGTTTGAGACAAGGACCTGGACCGGGACCGTCGGTCCTTTTTGAGGCCCGGGTGCCCACCTTTGTATATATATATATATATAATATATATATATATATATATATATATATATATATATAATATATATATATATACATAATATATATATATATATATTAAAGGAAAGAGTGCAAGAATAATTGCGAGATTGCGCTATTTATTTATTTAATTAAAGGAGAGAGATGTTCTCATTGCCACGGGTCATCGTATAATGAAGAGTCACCCCAGCCACCCTGGTCGACTTTAGCATCACAGCCAGTTGGCTTAATCGGGCTTAGAAGGAGTATATATATATATATATATATATATATATATATATATGTGTGTGTGTGTGTGTGTGTGTATATATATATTATATATATATATATATATATATATATATATATATATATATATATAATAATAATAAAGGAGAGGAGAGCGTGCAAGAGATTGCGCTATTAATTAATTAATGGAGAGATGTTCTCACTGCCACGGCTCAACGCATAATGAAGTTCTTGACAGCCCCAGTTGGCTTAGAAGGCGTAATTGGCTTAATCGGCGTAGTGTATACACATATATATATATATATATATATTAATGTAAAGAACGACGCTTGTATAGGAGATATTCCGCGCAAGACGAGAGAGAGAGAACGAAACAAATGAAAAAATTATACTGCGTGTTTGCAGTTAAATGTATATATATATATATATATATATATATATATATATAATCATGCGGGTTGCTTCTACAGAGCTTCAATTTAATATTTAGGAGAAATCCAATGACAAGGAGAAATGTAAATGCCATGAAAAGTCTTCTTTAATGCGCAACGTTTCGAGCAATACGCTCATCTTCAGGCTGTTTAATAACAATGTGAAATTAAAATCAATATTGAATGAAACACAAAACAGAAAATTTCTATAACCTATTCGTAAAGACAAATTTTAAAAGACTGAGAAAAGAGGGTTAAATTCTAAGTTATACAGATTTACATATAAAAATTAAGAAGTTATTTTTAAATACATATAGTAAATGTGAAATTAATACACTGGAAAAATTAACAATAGTACACTGGAATAATGGAACTAGCTACCTTACACTGCAGTTTCCGAGGCTGACTAATTTGAGCAGAGACAAGAACGGGAAACACGAGAGATGGCGAGGGCGATTGGGGAAGGAGGGATTATAAGGAATTGGGGAAGGAGGAGGGATCATAGCAAATTGAGGGGGACAGCAGATGAGTCAACATTCAGACTAGGGGACAATGCTTTAATGAAAAGCGATTCTAAAATTCTTAGTGAGTTGGGACAAGTATTACAACCAAGAATTTTAAAATCGTCTAAAGTGACATCAATTTTACATTTAATGCTGTGTTCGCGAATACTGGAGGCTTCTTTAGTTTTTAAAATTTTACCTGTTCGGCCACTTATTCCCATATGCGAATAAAATCTAGCCCTGAGAGAGCGAACAGTGCTGCCAATGTAATTCCCAAGGAGACACCTAGGGCAGGTAAATAAATATACAACACCGCTACGCAACGAGTCAGGGGTTCGATCCTTCGCTGAGAAAAAGCTACCTAAAGACGTTTTATTAATAAATATGATGCGGAAATCAGTATGATAAAAAAATTTCTTCAACAATTTTGTAAATTTAAGCTTAAATTCCTTATTCAAAGGACCCATTTCAGGTACCAAGAAATATTTTATATCCTTCGGCACTGTAATACATGGAAGTTGAGGGCTATAAACATTATTTAAGAAGGATCTAATTAGTTTGTCTACATATTGAACAGGAAAACTATTATTAGTAAAGTATGATCTTAGATTATTAAATTCATCATTAAGTAAGGTAAAATTAGAGGTCAAATTATATCCTCTGAACAGGAGAGTTTTAATACAAGACATCTTATAGTTGAAATCAGTAAAACTAAAAAAATTCATGCCCAAACCAGTGAAAGTGGGTTTCCTGTAAACTGATGTAGTAATAGAATCACCGTTTTTCGAAATTAAAAGATCTAAGAAGGGGAGGGAGCCATTTTGCTCAGTTTCCATTGTATACGTTATATTGGGGTGCAAAGAATTTAGGAAGTTAAAGAATTGTTGCGCTTGTACCGCATTATCAAAGACTGCTATCGAATCATCAACGAAGCGTCGATAGGATATAAAATATTTCTTGGTACCTGAAATGGGTCCTTTGAATAAGGAATTTAAGCTTAAATTTACAAAATTGTTAAAGAAATTTTTTTATCATACTGATTTCCGCATCATATTTATTAATAAAACGTCTTTAGGTAGCTTTTTCTCAGCGAAGGATCGAACCCCTGACTCGTTGCGTAGCGGTGTTGTATATTTATTTACCTGCCCTAGGTGTCTCCTTGGGAATTACATTGGCAGCACTGTTCGCTCTCTCAGGGCTAGATTTTATTCGCATATGGGAATAAGTGGCCGAACAGGTAAAATTTTAAAAACTAAAGAAGCCTCCAGTATTCGCGAACACAGCATTAAATGTAAAATTGATGTCACTTTAGACGATTTTAAAATTCTTGGTTGTAATACTTGTCCCAACTCACTAAGAATTTTAGAATCGCTTTTCATTAAAGCATTGTCCCCTAGTCTGAATGTTGACTCATCTGCTGTCCCCCTCAATTTGCTATGATCCCTCCTCCTTCCCCAATTCCTTATAATCCCTCCTTCCCCAATCGCCCTCGCCATCTCTCGTGTTTCCCGTTCTTGTCTCTGCTCAAATTAGTCAGCCTCGGAAACTGCAGTGTAAGGTAGCTAGTTCCATTATTCCAGTGTACTATTGTTAATTTTTCCAGTGTATTAATTTCACATTTACTATATGTATTTAAAAATAACTTCTTAATTTTTATATGTCAATCTGTATAACTTAGAATTTAACCCTCTTTTCTCAGTCTTTTAAAATTTGTCTTTACGAATAGGTTATAGAAATTTTCTGTTTTGTTTTTCATTCAATATTGATTTTAATTTCACATTGTTATTAAACAGCCTGAAGATGAGGGTATTGCTCGAAACGTTGCGCATTAAAGAAGAATTTTCATGGCATTTACATTTCTCCTTGTCATTGGATTTCTCCTAAATATTATATATATATATATATATATATATATATATATATTAATTTGCAAGAATGTAAAGCTAGTCCGTTGGTTTGTTTAGAATATATATATATATATATATATATATATATATATATATATATATATATATATATTAGGGTGGTCCATTCTTATAGGGGTGGAATTTTTTTTTGTGATTTGTTTTTATTACTGGGTTGTAACTTATGAGGATGGATGAGGAAACACCTCTGGGAAAGTTTTATTTGAATCAGTTAATTTGTAGGGGTAGCACATGACACTTGAAGTTTTGGTATAATCTGAAAATCACAGCAAAGTTAATCTTGGTGACAGTACATGACTATTAGGGTAACTAACAATTCCGAAATGAATTGACTAACAATTCCCTCTGCACCTCATTTGATCTTTGTTTTCTCGCCCAGTTGCCAGGCTGACTTCAGTGGTTGAGGAAACTGCTTCCTGTAGTTAGCAACAACTTGCAGGAGATACTGCAGTTGTTCCTCATTCCTGGTGTGGCAGCCGTTGTATTCATTAATGAGAGCAACCCCCCTTTGCATGATCGTTCACGACAGAGAGGTTTGCCACTGATTTCTTCGCTATTTGGTAATCAGGATCACTGTCCCAATCCCGCACCTCCTTCCTCAGGTATCCCACACCTGACCCCAGAGACAACAGCAGTCTTTTCGAGTTTGCTGTTGCTAGTGACTCGATTGAAGCCCCCTCAGCAACACCTTTCCTTCTCTTCTGGCAATCAGGCTTTCCTTCAACTTCCTCCATCGCCTTCACCATTGCTGTTTTAGTCTCTTCAGACACCTCAGGATCGAAAATCGCGAGGCTCACCATCTCCTCCGAAAGATACCAAAGATGACCGCTGAGTTTTTTTAATGCCACTTCCGAAATTTTGGGGTCATGGTATTCCCGAAGACTCTGCAGAAGACTGAGGTCGCTGCGAGGCGCAGCAGCAGCTATTGGCGCTGTCATCCATGCCTGCAGGTAGATGGAAACAGCGAAGACACTGACATCCTTAAGACACTTTTGCTCTCGTGGAGTGAGGGCTGGGATTTGTCCCCTGAACAGCCACATCTTCAATGAATAGATCACCTTAGATAACCATCTGGCTTGGTGCATGGGGCCAGGTCTCTTGAAGGTGTAGTTGTCAATGCTCCCTCCCAAGAAAATGATGGACAGATCGAGGAATTCCTGATAGTCATCTCGAAAGGATTTTGAGGAGTGTTTTTCCTCAGCAAAGCGGAGAATCCAATCTCTAATGTGGGCCAAGAGTCGATGCACCTCTTCATCATCCCATCCGGTGCCGTATGTTCCTGTGTCGATGAAGGTCCATTTGCTCTGAAACCTGCTGAACAATGGAACATCAGGTCCACTCATTGGGCCATAGCAAGCAGTGAAAACTCCACCGATCATCACTTCCATGATGTGATGACGGCAGGCAAAATGGAGAAGGTCTTTCTTCAACTTCTGCTCCAACAACACACACGCTCCATTCAAACGACCAGCATTGGAGGCAGTGGTGTCGAAACACATCCCCACGACAGATTCTTCGAGGCCCCAATCAGTCAATAATTCAAAAACTGCGCTGGCTTGGTGTTCTCCTGATCCAGTTGGTATTTTGGGGACTCCAAGGAGCTGAGATTGACCCGAAAAGGAGGAAATGAGCACAGGCAGCCGATCCACATGCGCATGGTCTCTGGTGTTGAGGAGGTCTGGAATAAGTTTTCCATCCCAGTGGATGATTGCAGGACCGGACTGAAAGGAAGCTTTTAGGCTACTGCAGATCATGATCCGATGTCGTTCTCTCTGCCGTTTGATGGAGGTCCGGGTGATGTTAAAATTCATTGGGCTGTGGCCAAGGCTCAATGCAGTCTCTGCTATTATGTAGGTTGCCATCCTGTCCGTAGTGTGTGTCCGATCTAGGGCAGCAGCTAGATTTGATGTTATCACATTCTTGACTCTTTTCACCTGTTTTGGAGGTCGCTTTCCACCTTTTACCCATTCATCTTCGGTGGAGGATGACTCGTCAGTGACTGAGGATTCTGTTGAGGACACCAATACTGCTGTACCCGACGTTGATGCACCTTCATTGACTGCCTGCAATACAATCGAAGAAAATGGACAATTAGTGTTAACGAACAACCTAATCATTGCAATCAAATGAAAGTAGGAATCTGAAGAACAATCTCACCTTTCTCTTTCACATCTCCTCCATCTTCCTGTGGGCAGCTTGTTTTTCTTTTTCTGCTGTTTTTCTGTCTACTCCCACCATGCATCCCCGTCTTCCAGGCTCTCGCTGGGTCAGCAAGAAGGCCTTGTCTTCTGGGTTTTTGATTAGAGACAAGGCATCAGCATGTGCCATATCAAATAGATTCCGAAGTGTCTCCTTGAATCCCTCTTCGTTGTACACCTAAATATAAATAAATATATATAATATATATATGATAAATGTATTGACTATTGTACAGTATAATATGTCATACTCTCGAGAAACTATTTTATTTATCATTGATCATCCAACTCACCTGCTTCTGGCTCCTCCTCATTCGTCCTTTTTTTATTTTGATCCCCTCTTGGTGAAGGTCCAAGATCTTTTGGATTCCTTTGTATTTTTCCCTTGTCGGGATTCGAGCTTTGTTCCAAAATATTTCAAGTTGACCCCACACTACTTGAGCACTTTCCTTCAACTCCTCCTTGAGATTAGTGTGGTGATGAAGGAAGCATGACAATACTTCTCCACGTGATGGTAATTTGCTTCCAAGAAGCTTGTCCTTCACTTTATCTCCTTCAAGGAGATAAAAGCAAGAGCTTCGAACTTGAGTCATCATATATCCAACCACTAAACACAACCAATGAACACTACACCAATAATCTGTCAAGGAAAAGATGTATTACTGGAACTGGAACATAATATACAAGTAAATCTACTAGGTAGTGCAAAAGTGCAAAAATGAAGTACTGTGTGCTACCCCTAAAAAGTGATTGATTTGGGAAAAAATTGGCCAGAGGTGTTTTCTCATTCATCCTCACAAGTTACCACCCGGCAATAACAAAAAATCAAAACTTCAATTTTATGGACCACCCTAATATATATATATGATGAATAAAACCACGAAGGAAAGGAAACACAGAATGGTGCTCAAGCGCTTTCGTCTAATGACATCCTCAGGAACACTGAAGTACATAAAGAGTTACAGCCTATATAGGTTACAGAAAAAAAAAAAAATATATATATATATATATATATATAAATAAACGAAGAAACAAAATTAAAGGATTGTCGGAGGGGCACACAAATTTATAAGGAAAAACTATCGATTTTTAGCACAAGATTAAATGAATTGTTTCCAACCAATGTTATAGATAAAAAAAAATATACAAATTTATACTGGAAATCTGCCCGGGTTTTAGCACTCTGCTCTTTTTGTATATAAAAATTGAAAAATTATCGATTTTTAGCACAAGATTAAATGAATTGTTTCCAACCAATGTTATAGATAAAAAAAAAATATATATATATATATAAATTTATACTGGAAATCTGCCCGGGTTTTAGCACTCTGCCCTTTTTGTATATAAAAATTGAAAAATAAAAGTTATTAGGGTGGCATATAAGTTTACCAAAGATTTAGCGTTCTACCTTTCTTATCTAAATCTGTTCTGAAGGAATTCAAAACAACAGGATCGAGTTGAAAAAGACCTTTGCTTATGTTGAAGTTATTTGTGAGTTGGATAATGGCAGACTCAAGAATATTTCTATTAACAATGTTGCTAGAGTGAAATAAAACTGAAGCATTATTCCAATCAATACAGTGGGATAACTCTGACAAATGGACAAAAAGGGCACTGGACACTGTCCTGTTCTAACGGAATATTGATGCTGTTTTATACGTGTGTGCAAAACCTTTCCCGTCTGACCTATGTAAAAGGAATCACATTGTTTACAACCAATTTTATAGATAATGCCTGAATTATTGGTAGGGCTATTTTTTACTATGATATTTTTCACAATATTGTTATATGAAAATACTACATTAATATCCAAAAGTTTAAGTACATTAGCAATGTCTATTTTTCCCGTGTTACTTTCGTGAAAAAATTTTCATATATTATATATATGTTGCAGTCAAAGTGTGTAACCAGCCATATCGTGTAATAGCTGAAACTTTTAATCATTTCGCGAAATGGCTGTTTCACTTGGTCATTTCGCGAAATGAATAAAATCAGCCATTACGCGAAATGGCTGAAATTCCACCTTGGTCATTTCGTGAAATGGCTAACATTACTTTTGTCATGAATTCATAGAAATAACAAACCGCAATAAAATTGGAAACCTTTATTTAACTAACTAAACCTGCAAGACATACATACATCCACAGGTCTGTTCAAATAAGTGAAAAACACTTCAAATACACATTTGAACACATTTGAACATTTGAACACATTTGAATTTGAATTTTCAGTATAGAGGTTTTCAAATACTAACCGGGCATTCAATGTTATTCCGATGTCCGCCATTGAAGGCCCGGTTAGGTCAACTGTATGCCCTTGACAATTGGTTAGGTTAAGTCGTGTTATTTTCGTTAAAACTAACGAAAATAACACAACTTACAAGATCATTTGCCCGGTTACGTGAACGGTATGCCCGGTTAGGTCAACTGTATGCCCTTGACAATTGGTTAGGTTAAGTCGTGTTATTTTCGTTAAACTAACGAAAATAACACAACTTAACCTAACCAATTGTCAAGGGCATACAGTTGACCTAACCGGGAAAATGATCTTGTACGAAATGACCAAGGTGAAATTTCAGCCATTTCGCATAATGGCTGAAAATTTTAGTAATTTCGCGAAATGACAAAATGAAACAGCCATTTCGCGAAATGACTAAAAGTTTTAGCCATTACGCGAAATAGCTGGTTACATACTTTGACCGTAACATATACAGTCTACTAGAGGGTGGATCACTTTTCACTTTTTTTTAAAAATTATAGCTGGTCAAAGTTTTTCCCATGATTTGGTTCAGTGGAAGTACACTGACACCATTTTTACCAAAATCGATCAATATTTAGGGGTCGCGCATCGACCTTGAAAATTTCAATTTTGGAAATTTGGCCAAATTGACAATTTTTTACTGAATAAAGATAAATCATCAAATGACCATATTTTCTGAATCCTCTCAGTGAAAGAAATCCTCTCAGATACTTACCAAGTTGATCGGACAAGTGGTTTAGAAGTTACACTCACCTAGAAATAACATTAAAATTTAAAATATCGTATTTGTTCCCCGTTATAGACGTAATCATAGCATCAGTAGCTGGCGCATAACATCCCAATTACACACACGCTATGTCTATGACCAATATTTTTACTAATCACAGTTTGCTTTTTACAGATCAACTGTGTCAATTGATTCTTGTTTGATAAGTCTAGACTTTAGTACAATGGATAAACTGTTAACAACCAGGAGTGGGAAGACTCTGAAAGTTACTTATTCTGGAAAGGAGAAAGCAGCAACATCATCACCACCTTCTCTAAGGTCAGCCACGGACGTCTTCTTAATTGGTCAGCCATCTTCCTCGATCGGTGGTGCCAAATTGCCAACCACCCATCAAGTTCTCCAGTACTTCTTCTATGCCAAGCAGGAAACTACTGACAGGAAGGCCGCCGTAAAAGACACGGTGACTAATGTTCTGGCATTTTGGAACATGGCACGTATAAAGACGATCACGAGGCGTAACTGCGAAAGAAAACTGGAGTTACTTTGGGAAGAGTGGCGCTCGCTGCAGAAGAGCAAGATGAGAGACAGTGACGCGGGAAAAGGCAGGGAGAAGTTTTCAGAAAATCTGAACAAGCTCTGGGACATCGGAGCTCCCGATGCTATTGAAGAGATACAGAAAAGTCGACTGCTCTCAGACAACAACAAACAAGAAGATATTAAATTTTATGAGGATCAACGGGGCCTGCGCCAGGCAACAATGAGTGGGAATGATAAACTGTTCGTTGTCAAGAGAAAACGGCAACTCTCAAGACAACAATCTCGTGATGAGCCAGGCACCTCAAAAACGAAATTAGGAACCGAAGCTGAGAGCGACGATGAATCTATAGAAAGCAGATCATCGAGCAACTCCGAATCACAGCTAGAACCACCATACCGACAGCCGAGAGAATCAACTGTATCAATCAGCCTTCCTCACCGCATCCTCAATACACCGGCTGTTATTGAAGTGGCTGATCGCTTCCGGATGTCCAATAATCAGGTGTGTATATATCAGTAATGATCTTTCCTTGACAAAGATATAATAGACGTAACGACGGAAAATTTAGTGATTATTTTGTCACATAAAAGCCATACGCATCCTTGTCAATTTCCTTTCAATTTCGCACATAGGTGGCAAGTGTCGTGGCGGCAGTCCTACGTTCGGCAGATCCGCCCGCAGACCTGGACAAATTCAGTATCTCGAAGGACACGTCTCGCCGTGGAAGAGTGGCACATCGTTGTGAAGTGTCGACAGCTGTGCAGAAATCCTTTGTATCTCCGAGGCATGCTGTCGTCCACTGGGACGGTAAAGTAATCAAGGTCAGTTTTGCCCTCACCGTGGACGACAGTGAATTAACATGTTCTAGTGACGACAGTGGATTGACATATTCCAGTGGACGATAATGGATTGGCATGTATGACATACGTTTCAGGACTCTCTTGGATCATTGGAGCACCGCCAGGCGATTCTCATCTCCGGAGCTCCCCAATGCACAGAAGGAAAGTTGCTGGCCGTTCCGACTGTTGCTGACGGCACCGGTCTGTCCCAGGCCCAGGCGACCTTTCGTGCTCTCAAAGACTGGGGATGCGAGAACAACGTGATTGGACTGTGCTTCGACACAACTTCCTCCAATACGGGGAGGGTGCAGGGTGCGGTGGTCCGGCTGGAGAACATGCTTGGTAAACCGCTCTTCCAGCTGGGCTGTCGCCATCACGTTATGGAGCTCATCGTGGGGGCAGTGGTCATCACCGCGTTTGGAAGAACCACAGCACCAACTGAACCTTTGTTCCAGTATCTGAGGAGAAGGTGAATTTCAAGTCTAAGGCGCATTTGTTTTCTCCAATGATTTTTTGCCTTCAGAGCAATTGAGATATCAGCGTCCTTCTACTAATGATGTTAATAGCAGTCGAAAAGGGAAACTTCAGTCGTTTTCATGCAATATTTTCATAACTCCCCTTTCAGGTGGGACAAGCTCGACCTTTCGACTTATCGCGAGATGGAGATCGAGCATTTGGCGGAGGTGACGTGGCTGATGGAGCTCCGAGATGAGGCAGTCAAGTTCCTCGGCACCGCTTCTGGTCTTGTCAGAGAAGACTACCGAGAAGTGGCGGAGATTACACTCCTGGTACTCGGGGCCCAGCCACGTCGTGGCACACACTTCATGCGCCCAGGAGCCTACCATCATGCGAGGTGGATGGCCAAGGTTGGTATTTTGAATTAGAAGTTAAATATTGTATTGCCTTCTGCAAACAGCCATTTGAAGTCCCTACCAGAAAAAAATAAGATAAATAATTTACCATTAAACAAACTTATATGGAGTGGTATCGGTATTTATACATCACAGTGCGTATTCGTTTCAGATCATCTACTACACGAAGCTCCTGATGTTCAGCGGTCAGTTGGAGTTCGACGACGAGCTGGTACAGAAACTTCAGAGAGTGGTACTATTTACTGCACTCCTCTACGCACCTGCCTGGCTGGCGGCTCCTGTCGCAGCTGATGCCCCGCTGAATGACCTTGTGTTGTACCAGCGTCTTCTGCAGTACAGGGCTGTGGATCGCAAGATTGCAGAGGCTTCACTGGCAGTGATCAGGCGGCACTTGTGGTATCTGAGGCCTCAGACCGTCGTTTTCGCCCTCTGCAGTGACAAAGTGGAAGACACTGTGAAGCACGAGATGGCAAAGAAGCTGTGCCGCCTCGCTGTGCCCGAGGACTTCACGTATGACAACGTCTCGGTTGATGACACGACGCGCCTTCCGGACCTGATCGATGAGTCATCGTGGTTCGTGTTCACAGGCCTGCATGTGCGCGCGTCTACGTGGCTCACTCTGCCGGTGAATAAGTGGGATCAAGATAAGAACTACTGTGATCTGAAGGATGTCATCTCGCATCTGAAAGTTACCAACGACGTGGCAGAGAGAGGGACAAAACTGATAGAAGATTACGCGAACACTGTCACAAAAGACGAGTCACAGCTGCAGGGTCTTCTTCAGCTCGTGGAAAAGAGCCGGAAAGAACTCGGTGACTTCAAGAAGTCGTCACTTGCCAAGATGACGTAGCGCAGAGGGAAAGGGAGTTAGCAGAGAGAGTACATGGCGCACGCCTTAAGATGACGTGTGTTCTAACCACGATTCATACAGTTTTTGAACCTAGTTAGGGGCACCGGAGTAAGTGCCTTTAGTGATATCGGTAAACCGTTTTAATACAAAATACATTTGATCTTTCCTTATTCGTTTTATCTTATCCTAAAAAGCAGACAATGGCACAAAGAGGGCATCGTTTTCCACATTATTATTAAATTCAAGTTTATAAACAATCCTTTCCAAACGAGGGTTTATTCTTTCCAATCCGAGTTTTTCAACCGTGAATTCTTCTTCACAACGCATATTGACAATTGAAGTAATCTTCTAAATCGTGACGACAACTGATTATTATGTAAAGAAATAGTTCTTCAGGGTGAACAGTGTAGGTGAGCTCAGCCCTGTACCGCTCAAGTCCTTTGTACCAGAGTTCGTGATATTTCGCGGAGTCTATACCTTTTAAATACGCATTCAACTCTAAACCATTCTCTCTTTGCTGCTCCCTACACTCGGTAAAACCGTTAAGCAGAGCGGTGTACACGTATTTGAGAATCGTGTCAAAATAGAGCATATCAGCATATCGGCAATATAGGCTTTAGTTTGCGGAAACCAATGACGTCGTTTCAAGTGCATAATTAATAGCGCCGGTTTTACGCCTGAACACACGGACTGACTTCGTCACGGACACATCGTATACGGCATTGAGGATATTGCTCAACGGGAGCTCCATCGTTTTCTATTTTGAGGAGAGCACGTCCAGTCGGGTCAAGCTCTGAGGTGACTATGAGCCGCCGGTGCGCGGTTCAGCTCGGCGGGAGGTGTGGGGAATGAGTCACACGGACGCGTCATACCATGCGTTAGTGATTCGTGTACGGGGTTGTTTCAACATGAAAGAATCATACGAATATTTGTCGCCCATTATGCTGACCAATCGTTTAGAGAATTTTTCCGATACATGAACGCGCACCATGCATCTTTGTTCATTTTCTCCACACATCTTATTAACACTCCGGCGCACTATTTGAAACATGTGCCCATATTTATCCGTTTTCCTTAACAAGCGATACTCATCCCTAAACTCTATTAAAAACTCGCACAAGCCTTTAGCCACAACCTCACTGCGAACCTCATCATGATACATATGAACGTAATGATAAAAATATTTTAGGTTGTCCATAATCACAATATTTATATTCTCAGCCGCAGGGTATGCGTACTCGGTATGATGTACCATGACATAATACCGCTTGTCACACCAATCATCAACAAGGTTCACAACCCACACCCGCTGTTTTTCTTCTGCACGTGATGTTTTTTCACTTCGCGGTGTATGTGCGCCTTTACGCAGTTTAGTCCTACGACGTAGTCCATTACATCGTTTGAGCCACGAAAGCCCGCAATGCTCTCGCCAGAATATCCATAGAGTATTTGGACCTCCTGCTCCTCACGCTTCGCGCAGTTCAATGTGGCCTTAAAAGCCTCAAAGAAGGGAGGACTAGGGATTCTTTGAGTGTTAGCCACATCTGTAGATTTTATCGAATACCACTTCATGAATGTCGAGCAAGCAATATCAAAGGTAGCCATCACTATTTTTCGTCTACGCAAGAATTCTTCAAAATAACGTCTGGCTTGTTGAGGTCAACTGAGCACGCAGGTCAGAGATATGACCAGCTAGTAGCACGAGTCACGTGACCACTTTGATTGGCCATACAGTGGGAGGTGCTTAGATTTTTTCTGTACACACACACACACACACACACACACAAAGGCGAAAATAAAACGCTAATTGAAGCGTGATTTATTTTAAATAAATAAACACATCGTCAACAAGTAAACAAGTCTCTAATTCATGGCATATATTCAAATACACGTAATAAATAAATAAACATATTGTCAACAAGTAAATAGACAGACACACATATATGGAAACATGTTACGACAAACTTTCATACCCCTAAGTTCCTTCACACCCCCTAATTTCTGTGCTCGGAAGTTATGAGTCCCCACAACCAGATGGGGTGGTTGGTCATTACCATCGTCTTCTAAGCTCACTAGATCTTTGAGCGATTCAAAATTGACGATCTGGGGGTTGGCATGGTTAAGCGTGATGCCTTTAGCCTTCACGATGTACTTGTAATCATCCCCTACCCTCACGCGTACACCGTAAGATTTTGGGCCTGTTGAGACAAAAGATTCGACGTATGTGTTGCCTCCATACTCATCCTTGATCTCGTAAGTCAACTCTCCAAGGAATTCCCCAATAGGAGGCATATAGTCACCTTCCCTCTCCGTGAATATCACACTATCTGTATCAGCGCACAGAACCCGCCGTCCGAGAGAATGCAACAGATGCCACAGCTTGATACGTGCGTAGGCTGTTGTGAAACTGGCTACAGGTATTTTTGTGACACGTGATGTATCTGTAGCAAATTTGGTCCGGTTGTACTTTATTATGTACGTATTATTCACATTCACGATTTCCATGACTTCTTTATTGTTAGCGTTTGCATAATCCCAGACTTCACTATAACTTTGAGCTAAATGTACATTCCTCTTGTCTGTATTCTGGGCAAACGTCCCCCAAAGGCTATATAGGCACAACTTTGCACTAAAGCGCTTGCTAGGGTTCCTCACAGTTTGGGTACGATCAAGTTGTATCCCTTCACGATCATGGTAGCGTTGAATCTGCACCGATTTTTCATTTTCGGTCTCAACTCCTCTCGGGTGTCCTGATGCTTCTACTTAATCCTTCAATAAAGTATTTATATATGGTATGAAAGGGTTGGGGAGTTTTTGAAACCTCCACACCTCATATATCTTTAGTATTCTGTACCCGTGGTGAAGGGCTAGGGACAGTTCAGGACTTGTATATACGCCTCTGATCTTCCTCTGGTTGATCGTGTGATTACAGTCCCCATAGTTCTCCTCTGCACACTTCACACACAGAGGGAACATGAGTTTGTGGTCTATAACAACAGGCAAGATCGGCATCCATAAATCGCGAGGGGGTAGCACATCTACGAAAGAAAGCCTAAAGTAGCTCTCACTCAAGTTAGCTGAGAACTCCTCGATGGTAGGCATGACGGAACCCATAAGTTTTTCAGGCGCACCTACGGGGTACGGATTGTTTTTCATCACGTAAGGGTATAATGAGCAGAAATCGTAGTAGTGAAGCTTTACCCGGTCCGTAGGCGGAAAGTAAAGTTTGAAGGGGTTTGTACGTCCTCCAAACAAGCTGTCACCGCATTTGAGGGGTTCCACTACCATTGTACGTTTGATGGCCCTTATTTCTTCGCGATAGTGCTCATCGATTTCCATCCAGGCATCATATTCATGCTCCCACAAAACCTTGTGAGTGAACTGGGAGCTTATAAGCTGGTCGCGGGTACGGGTTCATGTGAGGCTGTCGGCGGGTGATCTTCCATGGAGGTCCCCTGTGACGGCGCACTCAGGGCGTGGACATCCATACCAGCAGTAGCCGTTAAAGGAGTACACATATTTCTCGCCAGTGGTTGGATCCTCACGTAATCCGTCCACCCAAAAAACACGGCCGTTGATCTTAATGGCAACTTCCTCCGTGTTGCGAGCGTGTTTTTATATATACACCTGTCTGCTGTTGTATATGTATGAGCCAGTAAATAGCCTTATACCCATAACTGCGCGGGGCGTTTCGAGGAATGACGGCTAATGTGTCTTTACGCATGAAGTTATTCTTGAACACAGTAAAACATAATGAGGCGATCGTGGTTGCGGCTTGTAGTGGATCACAGTTGAAACGGGTTATGTACAGTGCTGGGCAGTATTTAAATACATTTGTATTTAAATACGTATTTAAATACATTTGTGTATTTAGAACTGTATTTATAAATACATTGTTTTTCATGTATTTAAATATAGTATTTAAATACAATGTATTTAAATACTCAAAATATAAAAATGTAAATACTTTTACTGGTTTAATACTATCCGTAGAAAATAAACTGAGTCAACTGGAATCCAAGCCCCTGAAGCATTGCCGTCCACTGATCAATGCCATTCTTCAGGGGTTCCAAAAGAGATATAAAAATTATCTCTCCTT
The DNA here is from genome assembly GCA_023014485.1 of Bathynomus jamesi. Lineage (NCBI taxonomy): Eukaryota > Metazoa > Arthropoda > Malacostraca > Isopoda > Cirolanidae > Bathynomus > Bathynomus jamesi. The sequence continues at coordinate 283,885 of JAJOZX010001881.1, read as the reverse complement.
AGCTAATGAACGCCAAGTCACCGACGCCATCATTGCAACAGCCACGCACCCATACTTCAAACTGCGTTGGGTAGACATAAACAAGTCTTGGAACTCCGAAACTCAACGAGGAGTGGTAAAAAGCATTTTAATCCGTGCCGCCACTACTGTCGACCAAGACCCGCAAGCAGATGACAATACATCTAGTGGTGCATCGGACGGCGATGAGTACTTTGGCTTCGCCCACAACTCTTCGTCTTCGAGGTCCTCTATTGCACCATCTGCAGACATGAATGTATTGGCATTTCTACAAGATTCCGATCGGACCATCAACAGTTTGGGAAAACATCCTCTCAAAAGAAACTCTCTTTCAGACAAAACTTTTGAAAGATTGGTTTTGATCCGCAGCAACCGTGAAATAAAAGAGAATTCGTAAGGTGCCTTATGTTTATGTTTACGTCTTATGTTTACGTTTATGTCTCATCTACTCATTAATTGTTACTCATTTTGCAATGATATAATGAGTATAATATGTCACTGGTTGAACATCGTAAGTTCTAAGTTCTTTTGTTTTTGTTTTGTTCTAAAAAGGGAAATATATAATCGGAAATTAGATTGTACTATTTCTTTATCCTTTATCAAGCATTTTATATTGTTGCTACTCATGAATTAGTGAATGCATATGTTAAAATTTGTATGTATTTAAAATGTATTTACAAATGTATTTAAATACAATTGATGTATTTTGTATTTAGTATCTAAATACATTCGTAAAATGTATTTAGTATTTAGTATTTAAATACATTTTTCCCATGTATTTAGTATTTAGTATTTAAATACATTCAATGTATCTATTGCCCAGCTCTGGTTATGTACATACTTCTAAAGGCTTGAAAGCATACTCTTAGTACACGTACGTCATTCAAACAATAACGTTCACATTCATACGCTATGTTGTAAGGGTTATCTTCATTAAAGCTGCCGTAGTAGTGGTCAAAATCTTCACGCTCACTTGTACTCATACATTCATAGTTAAAGTAATGTTTTGGGGGGGGGGACCGACATAATTTAAAGGTCTTGAGTGAGGAATGTGTAAGGGAAGTACGCTTTTGAGACTTCGGCGCCTACTCCCATCACCTTGGGTAGCCTGGCTAATTTACAAGGTGTGAACAGCAGGGTGTCTTTAAACTGTACATTCCCCCTTATCTGCATCTATATAAGTTTGTTCCCTCTTTTCAGGGGATCACCCGTAAATATCTCTGATGACTCGTGCTCAAGCAGCTCCTTATAAAGGAACTGAGTGTCAAATTTTGCCGCGTTATGGGCAAGAATATACAGTTATTTTTTTGAACTGATTCACCAGCTTGATAATATAGTTCACAAAGAGTTTCACGGAGGAATCTCCTGCAGACACCTTAAAAATGTTTGTCCGCTTACCACATTTGAAGCATTCATTGCACTCAATGTTCATGCATTCGTCGCAAATAGTCTGACTTACGAGTAAATGTGGAATAACCTCTTTTGTTTCAGGGTTTGTGTAAGTCATAATACACGGGTATACACGGTTTATTTTTAGGCTTGACATCTTTCATATAACATACATGCTTTACACAGTCCGCCTTATATTTTTCATGACATGTAGAACAGTGAATTTCATCGCATTTGTGCTCAAACTTTCCCCAACTGTCCATTATGTGGAACATTCCACACTCGCAAATCCTCATTTTCCTGCACGTGCCATTCGATTTATGGTGAGCCAAACAGATGTTATTGAAAAACATGCGCTTACATACATTACAGTCGTGCTTCTCAGTTTCAACTACCCGACTTTCATACCTGGGACTCTTACACTGGTCGCAAACCATGTGACACTCCTTACAATGCTTCAACAGATCATTCGTAAACTCGAGACATCCTTTACACAAATCGTGATGTCTTTCATATTTTCGACTTTTATCATAACTAGCGTAAAGAGGCCCTATATTACGGATGGGTAGATACGTTGCCCCAGACAAGCCTAAAACAAGTAGGGACTCTGTACGTTCTCTCACACCGCTTTTAAAAACATACACAGTCCTACGGTTATCATCCAATCCAAACACAACTATACGTACGCCCATTACCTGCTCAGCCATTCGTAGCCCTTCAGGTCCCGTATTACAGGCAAATTCGAGTCTACAATCTGCAGCCAGTTTACGTGCACGCTCCACTACCGTAGGCATCCAAATTTTCTGGCCAGCTGTATTTATCACAATAAACATATGAGCCAAGACTAATGCTATAAAACCGCAACCACGCTCGAAAGCAGTGTCTCTTTTGTATATCTGATAACTGTTAAAATTAACGGTATAAGGCGTTGCGTTGTGGCCTACAGGTTGGTAGACATGGTCTATATCAATCGTAAAATTCTCCAAATTAAGCTCGGTGCCGCTTTGAGCGGCCTGCATTATACGCCCCAAAATATACTCTACATCTGCGGCGGCCAGACGCCTGTAGGGTATTACTACCAAAAAATCGTCTCTATCGGTATCAGCTGACCCGAACCCGAGCGCCAGACGCGTCCTGACTTCACGCCTCTCACTGTTCTGAAGGGCAAACTCCACAATACGTTCAGCCATGTGCCCCAGTCCGTGTTCAAAGCTGTTACTATACATGACTCGGGGGTTGAGCCTGACTACGTACCGGTTTCTAGTCAGTGATGGGGTGGTGGTGACGTTGCGTAACAGCTCGAATGATATACCACTGCCTACAGGCTGCTGAGGTGGAGGGCACGGACGAATGGGGGTAAGTGGGTACAGTTTTATTTGTAGATGGTGCTTGAAGGATTCGTGCCGTAAGACGTGGAGAGTTGTGGTTCTGTTACTGCGGTTGCAACGTTCGACGACTCTACTCGCTTTGACGGGGAAGATGTATCATGCACCCACTTTCTTCTCGAATTGGCGAGTGGGGGCGCTGCGTTTGTCACTGCTAATGGCTCGCTGGCGGGGTCCCTCAACCACACTATCGTCGCCATCAATATCTATGGTAGGAGCATGATGTTGGTGCTGTAGTTCATCATTCAAGGTTCTGGGGAAGAAGAAAAACAAGAATATAAGGTCTGATTAAGGAGCAATACTTACAATATTGTTATATTTTGTAAAGGCTCCACTTACGGGTGTGTCGTGTTAGAGGTGGATTCTGTAGAAAAATTCAGGTTCACAAGTCCTTCTACATGCATTATATCCGGTCCTACAGGCTGTGGAAAAACCCTGTTTATGCTTAAAATCATTAAAGATAAGGACGAACTGTTCTCAAATTTTGTGCACAAAATCATTTGGTGCTACTCGACATACCAAGCCGTATTCAAAGAGTACCAAGATGGTATAGTGTTCCACAAAGGTGTTTATGATCTACAGATCTACAGAAGCTAAGGCTAACAAAGACCCTAAGATCCACTCTAAGGTTAACCCGAGAGAAAGAAGAAAGTAAGGGGTTAAAAGAAGAGAATAAGGGGTTAAGTAAGTAGCAACACCTACCACTCGTGGGTTAACATTCATTCAGAAAAAGAGAAAAAAGACTCACCATCATCATCCGCCGGCCACTGCCGACAAGTCAGAAAAATAGTCGGAGAGAATAGGAAAGGTTGCAGAACGGTCCTCTACTCCAGGGCTTCTCAAACTTTTTTCACTTGCGACCCCTTTGGATCAGACAAATGTTTTCGCGACCCTTCACTCAATGTCATAAAAGCATGAAAAAAATAATATTTTCAAATGTTTCTGCGACCCCCAATAATATTTACGCGACCCCTGGTTTGAGAAGCATGGCTCTACTCCATAAGGAAGTAGAGGACGGAGCCCACTCTGCCGGAAAGGGGTGAAAGATGAAGAGAAGTAAAATAAGAACGCTTACAAACCATGCAACACATTCTTAACTCAAAGCAACAATACTTCCAGCTGTTGCAGACTGATCCTCTACTCCTTAGGGAGGTAGAGGATGCAGCCCACTAGGCTGGAAAGGGGTGAAAGATGAAAAGAAGTAAAATAAGAACGCATTACAAACCATGCAACACATTCTTAACTCAAACACTATCATACCATGCAAACTACAAACATGCAATAAAGAGTTACAGACATGTAATATAAGGAGAGGATAAGAGGAAAAAAAAGTATAAAGAGTATAACAAAAAGTGGGTTAGTATACGCTAAGAATTACATCTAAGTTCGTGTTAGTCTAATTTTTTTTTTATTTGCATATCACACGCTGGCATGTCACAAGCTGGCATTAGTCGTCAACAGACTCATCCCAGATCACGACCCCAAGAGCTCCTGTTGCTAATTTTTTTTTAATTTTAAACAACGTTAATATTTTTAAAATGTCTGTCTAGACGGTTTTTAAACACAGTAACGCTGGTAGAGTTCACGACGGGCGCGGAAAGATTATTCCATTTATCAATTACTTTAAACGTAAAGAAGTCTTTAGCGATATTAGTAATGAAACGTCTGCCACGCAACTTAAATCCGTTATTACGAGTATTGCTATTATCGAAAGTGAACAGTTTATCAAAATTTACGTTATCGATGTTATTAACGATTTTGAAAACTTCAATAAGCTCCCCCCTTAATCTCTTAGTTTCGAGCGAATGCAAGTCTAACTCTTTAATCCTATCTTCATAAGGCTTGTTGCGCAATGACGGAATTAGTTTCGTGGCACGACGCTGAACCCTTTTTAACCTATCAATATCCTCACGCAAATACGGGCCCCAAAACTGAACGGCATATTTTAAATGAGGCCTGACTAGGGACTTGTAAAGGGGCAATATAATATCCTTCGATTTAAATTCGAAATTACGCGCTATGAAGCCTAACATCCTATTAGCTTTTGCGCAAGACTCCAGGCACTGGTTCCTAACTTTTAAATCCTTAGATACACGTACACCTAAATCTACTTCCTCGTCGACGTTCGCTAACTCTCTATCATCCAACGTGTACGTGTAATTATTGTTACGAGAACCTATATGCAAAACTTTACATTTGTCTACGTTAAATTTATCCGTCTACTCCATAATTCTATTTACATCGTCTTGGAACCTATTTCTATCGTCCTCGATAACAACCTTACCGCCTATTTGAGTATCGTCCGCGAATTTTGACACGTTACTAATACTAGTCAATCTTACATCGATGTCGTTAATGTAAATTACGAATAGCAATGGGCCTAACACTGAACCCTGTGGGACACCGCTACCTACGTCCAACCACCCCGATTCACTACCATTAACAACAACTCTCTGTCTCCTAGCACGAAGCCATTCCTCTAACCAGTTAGCTACCTTACCGCGTTTACCGTGCGCTTTAACCTTCGCAATTAATCTTCTATGCGGAACTGTATCGAACGCTTTTTTAAAATCTAAACAAATAAGTCAGCCACTCTATGCCTATCGTATTCGCGTACTATTTCGCTATAAAATTCTAACAAATTAGTTAAACAAGATCCATGGCGTCGAAACCTATGCTGACTACTATTAATCAAATCTCTACTTTCTAAGTGATCGATGATACGATCCCTAACTACGGATTCCAAAAGTTTACCGACAATTGACGTTAAGCTAATGGGCCTATAATTGCTAGCTACTGTGCGGTCGCCTTTTTTAAAAATGGGCGTGACGTTAGCTAATTTGAAGTCTTCAGAAATAATCCCCGTTTCGAGTGACTGATTAAAAATCTTCATTAAGGGGCCTACGATAACGTCTTTCAAATCTTTCAAATGTCTGGGATAAAACGCGTCAGGGCCTGGAGCCTTGCTAACCTTTAGCCTATCGATATAATGCGAAATCTCACCCTCGTAAACAGTTATTTCATCCAAAATAGTCTCGCTACTAAATGGAACGATATCGTCCACGTCGGGAACATTATTGACGTCTTCTACGGTAAAAACTGTCGCCAAAAAGTAATTGAAAATACCCGCCATCGCCTGAGCGTCGGAAGCCAAAGCGCCGTTAACATCCACTAGAGGGCCTATGTTATCTTTTATCGGCTTACGATTATTGGCATTCAAAAAACTTTTTTGGATTATGTTTACTATCCGCAGCTATAAGTATCTCTAAATTACGCTTAGCATTCCTAACTGATCGATATATCTATTAAAGTTAGCTGCCGTGCCATTGCGCTTATTAAGTCTATCCGCTCTGTTACGCTCGTTTATGAACTCGCCTATTTCCCTAGTCCACCATTTGGGCCTACCATGATTTCTAGCGCGCTTGGGCCTACGAGGAATAAACTCCTTTTCGATATTCATAAAACTTTCTTTAAACACCTCCCAATGCAAATTTGCGTCATTACCCATAAATAGGGTTACCATATTTGAACTTTCAAAAAAGAGGACACTCCGGAGAGGGGTGGGGGGGGGTATCTGTATCAGTATCTACCAACTCACGTTGTATTAATGTGTTATATATACTGTGTACTACGTGTCGTCTATACTGAGTATTTATAAATAAGAACAAGTGTTATGGCCTCAAAAATCAATGTTATAAATATTAAGATTTCCCGGACATGACCGGGAAAAACCGGACGTATGGTAACCCTACCCATAAATAAATTATCCCAGTCCACTACTCTCATCCTATCCGTAAAACTATCAAAATTGGCCCTACGAAAATCAGGGACTTCTATTACCGTACGTTACTATCCTTAGTGTTTTCTATCAATAACTTAAACTTAAGCATTTGATGATCACTACATCCTAAACTCTCGCCTACTTCTAAACCTTTGACTATATTTTCGCCGTTCGACATCACCACGTCTAAAATATTGTCACCGCGCGTTGGTTCGGTAACCATCTGTCGTAAAAAATTATCTTCCATGAACTCAATCAATCTCAAACCCTCCTCATTACCAGTAAAAGTCTCGTAATTAACATTAGGGCAGTTAAAGTCTCCGACAATTATACTATTCCGATTATCAATAAAGTTACCAAGTGAGTAAAATCTAGTATCGGTATCGAGGGGTTGAACGGGAGATCTATAAACAACAACAAAATTAAAACTAATACTACGCGCCTTAACTTCAACGCATATCGCATTAATTGCTGCCGAAAAATTATCTTAACCTCGATAGCCCTAAGGGAATTACGAATGTACAGCAAAACGCCGCCACCAATCCTATGTAACCTATCATTAGTAAAGAGCTTAAAACCCGGTATATCAGATTCCCCCAACAAGTCCCGAGTCACGGTATTTAACCAAGTTTCAGTGATAGCAACTATATCGTAGTTGCCGAAATAAATTATCGCCTTAAATTCGTTTAATTTATCTCTAATGCTACGCGCGTTACAATAAAAGACGTTTAAGTTATTTTTTACCACGGGCCGGCGTTTTAAACTATTTTTCACGTCGGGCCCGAGTTCCCCGGACCCACAACGTTTAAAGAAGGCTTCGACCTATACAGCTTTCGTACGTTTTCGTCAATTAACCTACCTAGCGTAGCATTACCTATTTCATTAAAAAGCACCCCATCTTTTATAAAGAGGCTAGGATCACTGAATTCTGACCACAGCTTTACGAAAGGTACATTTTCCTCAGCACAAATCTCTTCTAATTTAGTATTAAAAAATATCGTTTTAGACGTAATCCTAAGACCCAAACCGTGCCTAGGGGTAATACCTAGAACTAAAGACCTATCTGACCTCGCCTTCTTCTTCTTTCTCTTCGCCCGTTCCCGCCTCTATGCGGGGTCGGCGTTTCTGACAAGCCTCCTCCACACAGCCCGGTCCTGGGCTTCTTCCTCCGACAAACCCTTCTCCCTCAAATCGTCCCTCACCTTCTCCATCCACCTTCGCTTCGGTCTGCCTCTCTTTCTCCTGCCATGCACCTCCATATTCATCGTTCTCTTACCCACATAATCTTCGTCCCCTCTCATCACATGTCCATACCATTTCAGTCTACTTTCTTGTATCTTCCTCGAGATTTCTCCAACCTTTGTTGTGCCCCTTATCCTTTCATTCCTTACTCTATCCAACCTTGTCACTCCGCACATCCATCTCAGCATTCTCATCTCCGTTACATCTAGTCTTTTCTCATGATCTTTCTTTATAGCCCAAGACTCAGCCCCATACATCATAGCCGGTCTTACCACAGTCTTATACACCTTTCCCTTAACCCTTGCGCCTATTCTTCGGTCACACAACACCCCTGAAACTTTCTTCCAATTTTTCCAACCAGATTGCACTCTGTGTTATTTCTGTGTCCAGCTCACCGTCCTCAGCCACTGTCGATCCCAAGTACGTAAACTTACTTACTCTCTTTAACCTCGCTCCCTCTAAACTAATTTCTGAGTCTTGATTTTCGTAGAACCTCAGGTACTCCGTTTTCTTTCTGCTGATTTTCAACCCTCTGTCTTCAAAAGCCCTCCTCCATTCCTCCAATTTTCTTTCTACTACTTCTCTCCTGTTGCTGCACAGAACAATATCGTCTGCAAAGAGCATACACCAAAAGGATTGATCTTTTATCCCCTGGGCCAACACATCCATAATCAAAACAAAAAGGTACGGGCTCAAAGAAGATCCCTGATGTAGACCAACCCTCACGGGGAACCATTCCGTTACACCTACACTACTCCTAACCTGGGTCCTTGCTCCTTCATACATACTTTGCACCAACCTAACGTACTTCTCCGGCACACCTTTCTCTCTCATACACCTCCAAACCTCCTGGCGTGGCACTCTATCATATGCTTTCTCTAGGTCGATGAAAACCATGTGCAGTCCCTTTTGCCGTTCCCGGTGTTTCTCCATCAACTGCCTCAGTGCAAAAATCGCATCAGTTGTTCCCCTACCTGGCATAAAACCCAACTGCTCTTCCCCCACGGTTGTCTCTTCTCTTAACCTTTTCTCTATAATCCTTTCCCAAACCTTCATCGTGTGTGACATAAGCTTTATTCCCCTATAATTTCCACAATCCTGGATGTCCCCCTTCTCTTTGTAGATAGGTACGAGTGTACTATCCCCCTCGCCTTCAGGGACCTAATTAACCCCTTATATCTCTCCAAAAGGTCAGGCACTCTCGTATCGGGCCTATACGAGTCGTTGCCTCCTACCATCGTCACCAACATCGAGTGACGGGAGGCAACGTCAATCCTATCCACTTCGTCTCTAACTCTGTCAACCCTGGTCCTTGGTAGACAGACCCTCCTCCTCTTGGTTGGATGCCGTTCAACGAACTCTGTGTTCATATGGCGCACTAAAGAGTCCCCAATTAAAGTAGTTTCCCCCCTCATTCACGTCCCTTTCCAAATGGGCGAAAGGGTTCGAAACCTCGATAGGGAGGGGATTCCTATCACCTAACGTACGCGGCCTAACTCCACCCTTAACTTCTCTAAATCTCTCCCCATCTACTAATCTTGGACCAACCTTAACCCCTTCCTCAACTCTATCCAACCTTCCCGATAAGCTACCTAAACTAGAAACTGGGTTACGCACCTCACCCTTCAAATTACTAACGTCTTCAACGTTAGTATTGGTTCGGCTTTCGTCAACCGTAGCCTTACCCCTGCCCTCATCAAGCGTTGCAAGTCTTTCCGTTACCTCACGTACACTGCGTTTTATGTCAACTATTTCCTCCCTTAAATCGCAAAAGAAACAAACTGATCTCTCGGTAATCGCCATAGGACCGCCGTTATAATCTTTAAAATCCGTATACCACCGGTTTACCCCACACCTAACACACGACGCTTTCTGCGACGGCTTCGCGCAAGTTAAATTAGTTTATAACCGTCACAAGTTTAAGCTAAATTAAGCCGGCACGCTATGAAAACTTCTGAATCGCTAAAAAACACTAATATTCAATTATTTAACTATAACAACTATACCGATGTGAATATAAACGCAAGTATATAAAATTCAAAACTTTCCAAAAGTAAAGTTATTAGCAATATGCAAAAGTAGAAGCAACATCAGGGAGCTTAGGAAATGCGTCCGTTCAGTGCAGAGTCTGGCTGACAAATGATGTTAGTTCTACAGTATAAAAGGTAATGAACACACGGTTATTGTAATTTACGATCTCATGTTAGAAATGAACAAAACGTTTGCCGAGACATTTTCAGTATTCTCCCATCATTTTAACAAGCGTGTTCTTCATCAATCAAAACCTGTTTTTCAAGAATAGATACATGCGTGATGTATCGCTAAATACGTAGTATCTAATCTTATTCGCACAACGTAGAGATGTGACACAAATTGGGGTATTAGCCAGTCAAATGTTCCCGAATCAGCATAAGGAGTTTTTAGAAATTTATATAGAAGTTACAAGTCAACGTTACGGCTATTTGGTTTGTGACCTTCACCCGCGAAACACGTTTAGGGTGCTTCTAAGAACGAATATATTCCCAAACGAGGCTAAAACGGTGTACATCCCAGAATGACAAAGGGATTAAAGAAATACCGTGAATTAATAAAGATCTACCAACGATTGCCATGCACTCTCCAACGTCTGTTTGTTAAAAATATTGACCCAGACTTTTTAAAATGTATCTGTGAAATTTGCCTTAATGTTATAAAATGCAATGTACCAATGAAAACTTCAATAAGCTCGTAAAAAGCAAGGTGTGGGAAAGAAAAAGCGAATTATTTTGCAAAGAGGTGGTTCGTTCCTCCCCATTTGTTTTCAGTTTTGGCACCTTTATTGTCTAATATAATATAATGAAGAAAGTGGTTGTGCTTCCACACGAGGTGTATGCTTCGTTACAAAATACAAAGAACCAGGAATCAGCACTAGGTCCGGGTAAAAATAGGCTTAAAAGAATGGAGATTGAATTGGTGAATCTATTAAACAGCGAGAAGCACCCTGACGAGAAAATTTTTTTATATCAAGAAGCTCTACATAAATTTCTTCAAGAGCTCGAAGATTATAAGAAACCGACCCAGGTCCCCTTAGTTATCAGGCATAGCACTGATGATGTTGACGTCGTAGGACCTGGAGCCGAGGCTAGAGACGAGCAGTCAAAGAAAAACGGTTCGCAACACATCGAACATGTATTAAAAAGTAGTCTACCTCATACTGTACATTGAGGAATAAAGGATTAAGTCTTTACAGTCTATTGAGTGAGGACCCTATTATACATTGGTCCGATACAGACAAGGTTGTTGTTGGAGGGTCAAAGGTACAGGGCTCGAACATCATTGATATCATGCATGATTTGGTGAGAAAGTGGGATAGACTTTCACGAACAGGATGGGGACCTATTAAAGCTAGACTACAGCAAATAAACATCCCAAAAACGCTGATAGGTAACCAAAACAGGTTAAAAGACTTGGGGGAAGCAGCGCAAGTACCACAACTGAACACACCTCCGCCTCCATCGGTAGCATCTCTGAAGAAGAAGAGGCCAACCACCAACGGACGACTCTACTCGCGCGCCTCTAAAATACGTAAATGGCTAACATATTAAGAAAAAGTTATTATGACATTTCTAATGCAGCATCCTACGGCGGTGTTAATAGATTGTACAAGGGTCTATATCAACGGTGGCCAAACCCCGGCTCGCGAGCCGCATGCGGCTCTCGAGGTTGTTAACTGCGGGTCGTGAGACAATTTTGGTTTTTATTGTATTTATCATAAAAGACAAATTTCAAAATACAAATATAATTTTTTTTTCACATAATAAAAAAATATGAAAAAAAAACAAGGAAAAATTGAATTGACAATAAAATGCGTCATGCGTACGACAATTTCTTTTGCGTGACAGGCACTAAGCGGGATAATTACATAATTAACACCAATCGCCACTCACCAGTGTCCAGTACCCCTCGAGCTACCCTGCGGGCCGCGTGTAGTAACGAGTGGGTGTGTTTTAAAATTGGCTTCTTAGATTAAATAGTGGCTATTTTTCTCAGCTATACAAGTGAAAGTTACACAACCCCTTAGTTGATTAAAATGACTGAGCAGACAAAGTGTAAGAAACGGAAATATGAAGAAGAAAATAGAGTTTTTAAACAGGAGTGAGAGGAGAGCTTTGCCTTTACTGTTAAGGGTGGAAACCTTTGTGTCTTATCTTCCACGTGGCACTCAATCACTTTAAAGCCAGTAACTCAAAGCATCATCATGAAACTAACCATAAAAATTTTATTACGGAATTTCCTCCCAAATCAGAATTGCGGAAGACTAAGTTAACAATGTTGAAATCTAGCCTAGTTGCCCAACAAACTGTACTTTCATCATTGTGTAAGACAGTTGACTTAACTACTGAAGCTAGTTTTGTTATGGCATGGAGTATTGCTCGTGCTCAACTTCCCTACAGTAGTGGAGAATTTGTGAAGAAGAATATTGCTGATGTTTCTGCAGTTCTCGCTCCAGATAACACAAAGCTTCGAGAACAAATAGCAAGTATTTCTATTTCCAGCCACACTACAGAGAGACGTATTTCCCAGATATTGCTGAAATTACATGCTCGTTGCAGAGTGATTTGAAGAATTCTGTTGCATTCAGTTTGGCCCTCGATGAATCCACAGATATTAAAGATAACCCTCAACTGGCGATATTTGTTCATGTTGCTGGCAATGGAAATGTGAAAGAAGAACTCTTGGACTTAATGACCCTAAAAGAAACCACCAGAGGGGTTGACATAAAGAACGCACTTGACAAGGCATTATCAAATGCTCAAGTACCATTGAATAAACTTGTCAGTGTTGCAACAGATGGAGCACCAGCTATGTTAGGACAAAATGTAGGCCTAGTTGGGCTCTTGACACGCGATCCCAAGTATCCTGTGTGTCTCTTTATTCACTGTATCATTCACCGTGGTCATTTGGTAAGCAAGTACTTTAGGTATGACAGTGTTATGAAATGTGTTCTAGAAATTGTGAATTTCATTCGTTCAAATGCAAAAACGCACCGAGCGTTTAGAAATTTTATCGAGGAGCTGGATCTTCAAGATAAGCCAGATGACCTTTCATTCTACTGTATTGTAAGGTGGTTATCAATTAGTAATCTCCTGAATAGGTTTGTTGCACCTATCGTTGATTTCTTGAAAGAAAAGGGAAAGTCATACCCACAACTAGAAGATCACGAATGGGTGCAGGATCTGATGTTTTTTACTGATGTAATACAACACCTTCAAAATCTAAATTTGGCAGTTCAGGGAAAGGATAAGGTCATTTCTGACCTTACACAGACAGTTTTCAGTTTCCAGAATAAAATAAAGCTCTTCCAAAAAGATCTAGTAACAAAAAAATTTGACCACTTTCCCCACCTAAAAAACCGAGCAAACACTTTTCCTGATATTGAAATAAAATATAGTAAATTGGAGGAATACAAAGGTAAATTAGAAGGACTAATTGATGATTTTCAGTTTAGGTTTGATGAACTAAAGAAGCTAAAACCATGCTTCGAATTTCTTGTAAATCCTCTCCTGATTGATGTCGTCAACGATGGCTCTGTCCTGTTACCACACCTTTTGTTACCGAAGCTGCTTCAATACAAACAGAACTTTTGGAGCTACAGGAGGACGTGGGTTTAAAGTTGATAAATAAAAGCTTATCTGCAGTCGAGTTTTGGAAGCAAGTACCAGAGACAAAGTATCCTCACTTCAGGAAAACCAGTTTCCGACTTATCTCAATTTTTGGGACAACTTATTGCTGTGAAGCACTCTTCTCGGTAATGAAGTTTGTAAAGTCAAAACATCGTGCTGCCCTCACTAACGAACACCTGACTGAGCTTCTTCATACCGCCTTAACATCACATCAGCCAGACTTTAAAGAATTAACAGCCAAAATGAAGACCCAAACTAAGCCTTCTTCGAGCAGTAATTAAACAATTTAATAATGTGAATATAAATATATGCATATGTATATGTTTTTAATAATTAAATTCTTTTAAAAATATTTTGCGGCTCTCGTACATCTGAAAAACGTCGTATATGGCTCTTGGGTTCAGGACACTTGGCCACCCCTGGTCTATATAATGAGAGAGTAGAGAAAAAAGATGTTGAGAGGTTTTTGCTTATACACTTATACACTACATGCTTATACACTACATAAACCAGTGAGAAGAAGGTTTAAAACTGCTAAGACTTTAGCAGCCTCGATTTATTCTATTTGGCAGGCGGATTTAACAGACATTCAGAGATATTCAGTGTACAATAAAAGGTATAGGTATATTTTGTTCATAATAAATGTGTTCTCTAGATACTTGTGGCTAGTCCCACTGGAGAATAAATCACCTGAATTAGTGGCTAAAGCGACCAAAGCGCTGAAGTTGAAAGAAAATAGGATTCCTGGCTATTTTTGTACAGATTTGGGGAAAGAGTGTATAGGCCGAGCTTTCCAGAACATGCTGACGGAGTTTAACATCAGTTATTACACGTCCAATTCTATACGTAAGACATCTTTAGCCGAAAGAGTTTAGCGTACCATGAAGGAACGTATGCACCGTTATTTCATACATAAAAACACATTCAGATATATAGAGATTCTGGATCCTCTGGCCTCATCCTACAATCGGTCACGGGATTCCATGATTGGAATATCTCCTAATGAGATTTTAAAGAGAGGCCCATATAGAGCCTAGAAAAGATAACTGGAGAGCACCATCACGCTCTGGTCGTTTCAAAATCAATGATTATGTAAGATTATCACGAGTGGGGAATAAGTTCGCGAAAGGTTTTGATCAAGGATGGACTCGGGAGATTTTTAAAGTTAGATCTATAAAGCCTAAAAACGATGTGATGCTGTATTACGTTGAAGATTTGAATGGCGAAGAAGTTGAGGGCGGCCTTTATGGCGAGGAAATGCAGAAATTGGTATTTAATTTAATAAAAAAGCGTTTAAAATTTAGAAAATTTTAGGCAGTAAAGGTATATGGAGGAGAAAGATGTATCTGGTGAAGTGGCTAGGGTACCCTGAAAGCTTCAACTCCCATATAAAAGCTCAAGCAATAATGAAACTTAAGTAGTATACAAGATGACGCCTAACCACTTTTACGTCACACTGCCCTCTTCTGCCTCTTTGAACGTGCATCCTGAGAACACCCTGTCCAGCTTTATAACAGAATTGCATAGACCTATCGAATTAGGGAGTGGATCATACGAGGTCGGTCTGTGCGAATTTCCGTTAACCACCAAGTTTTTAAGTATTAAGAAGAAACAGGCCATTTTTCTGGTTCTTAGAAGAATCGATGAGTGTGAAAAATTAGGCATAACTTTAGATGGTACTATACGTTCAGTTTGGTTCGGCAAGGCACAGTACTATAGTACAAAAGTAGCACTAGGCCCTGGTCATTATGACAGCCTCAGATATTGTCGGGGCTTTAAATAAGCGTCTTGAAGGGTCATACCTCACCTCCGATTTACTTTTTGAAGTCGTAAACATAGACACACCGGCCCATATTTTGATACTAAAATCAACGGCTAGTAGAAATATTAATGGACAATGAACTGTTCCAAATTATACCTGTGGACAGATACAGCAGGGCCTTCTAAAGAGACTTTTTACGAGTCAAAGCACGACTTGTTCAGCTTATTGTACCAGACCCCCTCCCCCTAGCATGTGTTATGTTTACAGTGATATCGTGGGCCACCAATTTCTTGGGGATACCCAGGCGCGTTTGTTACGCATTGTGCGCATCATAGAGGTAAGAGTTTAAGCATCACATATGATAAGCCTCATTATGTCAAAGCTGCACCTAACCTCCTAAACAGCTTCTCAATATATATAAGAACGATTGAGGGGAAAAAGTTTTCATTCGGCTACGGGAGCTTATCTGTGAAGCTACACTTCCGGAGGGTTGCGACAAAATGGCACAGAGGCCATTTGCCGTCTACCGAGGGGTGAGGTACCAACGTGGAAGTGGGATCGGATCAATTTTTTCGGCTATACTACGCAAAGCTGTGCCCTTACTGAAAAGTGGTGCCAAAAGGAAAACTAAGCAGACAAATCGTAATGTAAAGCGGAGAAGGACTTAAAAAGAAACGAATGTTCTAAGCGTATGAAACCGGTCGTGGACTTATTTTTTAAAAACTGATATAAGGTAAATCTGCTACAGAGGCTTCTCATAGCTGTTTGTACAACTGAAATGGAAGGGTGCGTTAACGGGTGCCATGACTCATTTTATTTACCCTCACAGTTTAGAATGATGCAAATCTGAGTTAAATCTATTTGATGTGCGCAAACAAGTATTGTGGAGACTAAATTCGTCACAATTCACCCTCTCAACGCTATTGGATCAACGACGGCTCCTATAGCCTATGGTACAGATTGCGAAGAGGGTTACGCAGTATATCCTGAAAACAACTTCCTACACACACCGATAAGTCAGTGTGATGTGTACGTAAATCAAACTAACGTTTCGCATGAAGCTAGCCATCACTATTATAGATCCTATTTAGAAACTGCTTTAAACTTTACGAGAGATGCAAAAGAGACACATTTGGCGGCTCAGGGATATTATACCCCCCATTTGATGGTCAGTGAAAAATAAATTTAAAAATTCTAAAAAGAAAATATACGATTGCCTCGCGAAGCTTCATTTGGATTTTTTATCGCAAGATAAGTTGCTTTTGAACGGTGTTGAAATGAGGACTAAAATTAGACGTACAGACCCCGAGATATGCTTAAATCTGGGTGAGGGTAGTGACCAATCTGCCAAACCTGTTGTTGTACACATTTTAGATATGTATCTTAGAGTTCATCGCGTGAAGCTGTCTGCTACGAGGCAGATGGAAATTGAAAAGCGCCAGTTGAAAGATACAGCTAAATACCCGATGAGACGGGTGATTTTAAAAATGCATACCGTCACGGCGGGTGTAAGCACCAAACAGATAGGAAATATAGCCTTGGGTATTCTCCCACAGCGTGTTCTTATTGGCTTGCTCGACCATAAATCCGTGGTCAGCGACTATAAGAAATCTGCTTTCAAATTCCAAAATTTCAGCTTGAAGAGCATAATTACATATTAACGGTGCATCTGTTGATGGTGGTTTGGAAGTGAGATACCCTACAGGATCCGAGTTTTCTTTATCTATCACGCGATATTAATGGGTGTGATATTTTCGGATCAGGTGCTACTATAGATGAGTTTATTTTATAAATGGAATCACATTGTACGCATTTGATTTATCGGCTGACCGGTTTGCTAGCGCGAACACGCATCTGAATACCCAGACGCATGGCCTTAGCCACCCCTATAAGCGTACTGTTTTACTTGGAAAGTCAGAGCGTCATCGAGATTGATCGCTTCAGAAATGTATCTGGCGATTTTTAAAAATAATTAATGGACGAAATGACGATACACGCAGTTATGAACCAGGATTGTTTCACACGAAACATACTCATCTGGACTTATCCGAAAAATGAAAAATTGAAACAACCGATCACGAAAAAAATGTCGCATTTATAGTAAACACAGACTCGCTTGGTAGCCCGTGTATACCCACTGGTTCGCGATATTTGTTAGAAATAGAGAATATGTCTATTGCTATGATTCTCTAGCAAAAAATTGTGGCTCGACCCCGTAATTCTGGATTTTATAAAAATGCTACGTGTACAGAGAGTTGCATAGAATTCACAATGATAATCTCATGTTTAGCGAGGTAGTCCGCAGATTCCCCTTTGTAAATGAAACGCGTATTGTATAGAACAGGTATATATACTGCGTACCGATGCAATAACCCGATATCACGTAAAAATGTGTTAATTAAGATGCGTTGTTACAAGAATTATGTGTTAATTTTACAATTAAAATGTTGAATGGTATTAATAAAATGTTGAAAATATTTGGTTTATTCTTACCCCAACCACACAAACACACACGTACAAGAAAAAATAATTAAAAAAAACTTACATCACCTCATCGACAATCTCACATTCGGGTAACACCGGCTGATCGTCCCTAAAAAGGAAAAAAATATTATACAGTCGGAGCGTCCTTAAAAATGTATGCGTTTAATTATTATTATTGGAGTTTAAGGATGTGTATATATAATTGTATTTTTTATGCGTGTACATATATTAAACGTGTATATAGATTTCTTCTGTAGGAGAGATTTTAAAAATAAAAGCGAATTCTTACGCCGTGAGATCGATGGTTTGAAGGTTCGTCGCTGGTTCCAATACACCCCGAAGGTCAGTGTCAGAGCTAAAAATAGAGGATGTAATAAATATCCTACAGGTAATTCTCTTAAAAGTGTATATATATATATATATATATATATATACACGTATACGTTAAATGAAATTCATAGACCACTGAAATTGCCTCAGCTATATCTTTTTAGATACAGAAAAACTTAGCATCATTAAATATTTGTGTTATTCAGAACATACATACAAGAATAGAAACTTATATCGTTTCTCCTATAGTTTGACATTTGAGGTGGTCGTCTCTAAAAAGGAAAAATAATATACAGTCGGAGCATTCCTAAGAATATATACGCTTAATTAGAAATGTTAGAGTTCAAAGGATGTTTATTATAAATGCTCTATTCATTTTAAAAAAGGTTTTATGAAAGGGGAAAAGCCGGATGAGGTACACCTTAATAGACTAAATTACTTACACGATGTAATCGACGGCGCTACTCTCGTAGGGCGACTCTTGTAACGCCATTTGCTCTAAGGCATGATTCGAGAATGTGCTTCCATCATCTGCGAATCCCATGAAATGGATGCACATTGTACGCGTCAGCACTGTAAAATAACGACGCACACGTAGAGAATGGGTATATATATATATATATATATATATATATATATTACAGTCAAAGTGTGTAACCAGCCATTCCGCCTAATGCCTGAAACTTTCAGTTATTTGCGAAATGGCTGTTTCACTTGGTCATTTCGCGAAATTACTAAAATCTTCAGCCATTACGCGAAATGGCTGAAATACCACCTTGGTTATTCCGTACAAGATCATTTGCCCGGTTAGGTCAGCTGTATGCCTGGTTAGTTTAGCTGTATGCTCGATTAGGTCAACTGTATGCCCTTGACAATTGGTTAGGTTAAGTTGTGTTATTTTCGTTAGTTTTAACGAAAATAACACAACTTAACCTAACCAATTGTCAAGGGCATACAGTTGACCTAACCGGGCCTTCAATGGCGGACATCGGAATAACATTGAAGGCCCGGTTAGTATTTGAAAACCTCTATATTGAAAATTCAAATTCAAATATGTTCAAATGTTCAAATGTGTATTTGACAGAGCTGTACGCGCTAACTGATAAATATAGCGCCGCTAACGCTAATGCAAATAAATTCTAGCGCCGCTAACGGTAACGCCAATTTTGGTGCTAATTTTTATGAAATGTATAGCTAAGTACTATTTTTTTATAATAATAATGCATTTGTATATATTTATATGTGTTCGCTATTTGTTATTATCTTTTATAGTGTCAAATGGGAACAAAATTATATCTTTAAAATGATTATTAGGTATTCACGAAAATTGCGTAATTTGATATTTATAATTAAACTTATTTATTGGAAAGACATTGTCCTCCTTTACATACTCACTTCAGGAAACTGTTTATTATTATACATTCTGCGTTCAGCATTATGCACAAAAAGCAACGTAATATAGAGAATACCATTCTAAGACTATTCATTTTAATTTATATTAGGGCTTAGTAATTAGCGCCTAACATTGCCTAAAAATGTAGCGGCACTATCTGTTCCGCTAACTATTTTGAAAAATAGCGCTGATAATGGATGGGCTAATAATTAACTAGCGTTGCTAATTAGCGCCGCTAAATTAGGGCCGCTAAGCACAGCAGCTCTGGTATTTGAAGTGTTTCTCACTTATTTGAACAGACCTGTGGATGTATATATGTTTTAGTAGATTTAGTTAGTTAAATAAGGGTTTCCAATTTTATTGTGATGGTTGTTTTTCTATGAATTCATGACAAAAGTAATTTTAGCCATTTCACGAAATAACCAAGGTGGAATTTCAGCCATTTCGCGAAATGACCAGTAGTGAAACAGCCATTTCGCGAAATGACTAAAAGCTTCAGCTATTACGCGAAATGGCTGGTTACACACTTTGACTGTAATATATATATATATATACATATATATATATATATATGTGTGTGTATATATATATATATGTGTGTGTGTATATATATATATATATATATATATATATATATATATATATATACACACACTGTATATAGCGAGGATATATAAATAAAAAATAGCTACTCACACTGTATCACTACATAGAAACAATTCGGATGTTGTAAATTCGCCTAGACATCTGTGAATGGAAGAGGCCGACCTTTCAGATAAAAATAATAATATATTAAAATTGTGCACGCACCAAAAAACACACTTCTACATAAACTGGCGACACAGTGGAAATAGATTCCCTATACTTCACTGAGAGCAAATAAGGCTATTCCCGTAGAGCACTTAAATAAGTTACATGACAATATTCGGGAATTCGTCCGATGACATTTTCTTGCTTATAAATTTGTATTGCACCCTATGAATGCTTCACTAAACTGGAAATGAATTGTATATGGCTCTGTTACGCTTTTTTATAGGAGCGAGGAGAAAGCGCCCCCTAGAATGAGGCATGATGAAGAAGAGCCTTCCTCCCTCCCCGCACTTTCAAAAAGCAGAACACTCATTGGTCGATCGTGTTTTAGTGGGAGGTTAATGAGCGGGAGGAGTTTATGGGCGATCCTTAAGCTTTTGCCTGTGAGAGAGAGAGAGAGAGGGAGAGAGAGGAGGGGGGGCGAGAGAGAGCGAGAGCAAGAGCGAGAGAAAAGGTTTATAATTTAGGCCTAAAAGTGAATAGTTGAAAAATTGTTGGGCGGACACCACCAAATTGATATTCAAATGAAACAATTACCTCAAAATTACTAGGGGCACTCAATATATTTTGTCCCACCCTTTTTGCTTAGCTAAATAATAGGCCATGGGGCTGAAATGTCTTTTGTGCCGTAAACCGCTTTTAAACGCCCTTGTATAAAACCGATAAACCGATGGTTAACGCAGTTTCGAAAATGGCGTCTGACATCGATGTGCGTCGTAAACAGAGAGCTATTATCGAGTCCTTAACTGCAGAGAAGAAAACAGTTAGAAATATTCACAAACGTCTACAAAACGTTTACAGAGATGCTGCTGTTGATTGAAGCACAGTTGAACGCTGGTCTAAACGTGTGACATCATCGGAGAGGAGAGCCAGCCTCGATGACGAGCCATGCAGCGGTCGCCCGGCATCGGCTGTCACATCTCACACTGTGCAACGTGCTAACAGTACCATTCGATGAAATCGGCGCGTCACATACAAGGAGCTATCACTGGAGCTAGGAATTAGTGAAGGAAGTGTGAATACGATAATTCAGCAACTGGGATACTCAAAAGTGTGTTCACAGTTTGTTCCTCGCGAACTAACTGAAGATCACAAAGCCCAAAGAAAAGAAATTGCTTTTGAGTCGTTAGTTCGATACGAGACAGAAGGGGATGACTTCCTTTCACGAATTGTGACTGGGGATGAGACTTGGTACACGACTTTGAACCTGAAACAAAACGCCAATCCATGGAGTGGCATCACGCAAACTCCCCACGCAAGAAAAAGTTCAAAATGGCTCCCTCTGCAGGAAAGGTTATGGCCACCATCTTCTGGGGCATGAAAGGGGTGATTCTGGTGGACATTATGAAGAAAGGACGAACAATGAACTCGGATGCATATATAGCTACCCTACAGAGACTCCAGAGACGTACAAAGCGAGTTCGACTGGAGAGAAAACTGGAAGACGTCCTTTTGCACGATGACGCCTGACCACACAACAGTTTGCAAACAAGAGAGGCCATCACAAAAATGCGCTTGACTGTGTTACCCCACCCTCCATACAGATGTGGGCATGCCTAGTTCTACGTTACATGTTGGCAATTTTCTATCTAACAAACTAAGTACATCATCAATGGGAACTTTCGTTAACAAGGACTCAACGTCAAAACTGATCATTCTTCCCTGCTTTAAATCTAAGGACATAACTTTGTTAATAAAGTCACAGGAATTAGTGATGTGCGAGCCTGAAAATTTACCAACTAATGGGGGCAATTTATCTGCAAGAAATTTAGATAACCTGTAACTAAAGGAACCCCTGTGTGAAATAATGGGACGGAGTGGTATAGAATTGCCAACATGTAACATAGAACTAGGCATGCCCACATCTGTATTTTTAGAACTGATAAAACTCTGTGTCACCAATAATGCCTTCTCCTTCGGTGAAGAATTTTATTTGCAACGTTTTGGTATGGGAATGGGGTCCCCTTTATCCCAAATATTGAGTACAGTATACATGGAATATTATGAGTCGGAATTGTTGCAAACAATATGTCCCAGGAATCTAATTTGGTTTCATTATGTAGATGATATTTCCTCATTTTGGCCTGACCACTGGAACAACTTTGACACTTTCTTTCAGTCATTAAATAATCTTGTTTCCTATATTAAATTTAAATATGAATAGGAGAACGACAAACAATTACCTTTTCTAGATGTTTTGGTTAGTAACGAAAGCGGAAAGCCCAATTTCACGGTCCATAGAAAACCTACTCATTGTAATTCGTACATTCATTATTTTTCATATCATGATGAAGGGGTTAAAAGCTCAATTATTTCTTCCATGTTTCTAAGTAAGATAATTTATAAATGTAATAATTATGTCAAAAGAAAAATAATAGAATCTGTATGTATCGAACAAGGAGATAATTTTAATTCGTGTGAAGGTACTTATAAGTTGGACCCTTTAATGAGATTTTTGGTCAAAAAATTCCTTACGGCGTCGGGTGAACGGGTTCTAACCTAAGTGTGAATTTCTTAAATGTCTCTGGATTGTTTCCTTAATCCTTACTCGCTTTTGGTTCATTCGGTTTTTTTTTCGGTTCAATTGTAAATGGAATAATAAACGTAAATGTAAATGTAATAATGGAAGTAATAATTGTGGAAATAAATATAAATGCAATAAATGTAATAATAAGGGTAATAAAATAAATGTAATAATTAGTGTAAAGGTAATAATAATAAATGTTAAAAAACGTAAATGCAATAATAAATGCAGTAATTATATCAAAATAATAGAATCTTTATGTATAGAACAAGAAGATAGTTTTAATTTGTGCGAATGTACTTATAAGCGGGACCCTTTAATAAAAAAAAAATGCCCTTCTGGGGTCGGGGGAACGGGATCTAGCCTAGTGCGAATTTCTTAATGGTCTCTGGATTGTTTCCTTCTCGCCTTTTTCATTCGTTTTTCGGTTTATTATTTCTGTATAATAAACAACAATGTAATAATCAATGTAATAATAAATTTATAATTTCTGTAATAAATAATAATGCAATATTAAATGTAATAAATAATAATGCAATATTAAATGTAATAAATTTAATAATAAATGTAATAATTATGTAAAAAAATAATAGAATCTGTATGTATAGAACAAGAAGATAGTTTTAAATTTGTGCGAATGTACTTATAAGTGGGTCCCTTTAATTAAAAAAAAAAAAAAAAAAAATGCCCTTCCAGTGTGGGGAGAACGGGAGCTAACCTAGGTGCGAATTTCTTAATGGTCCCTGTACTGTTTTCCCTCTTGTTTTTGGTTAATTCGTTTTTCTGTATCCATCCGAAGAGGATGCCAGTGGGCATCGAAACTGTTGTGGAAATAAACTCTGTCTATTAGAGTGGGTTTTATTATCATATTTTGACCTTCACGTAGAAAAAAGTGAAGTTTTTGCATTTATATACAAAACGTCTTCTCCAGTTTTAAATTATTTTTTTATATTACAGTTTAAAGATAAATTGGTATATTAAAGTGAAAATTTCCTTTAAATTTTGTTTTATCGAGTTTTAATTGAAAAAGCAGACCTATTACATTACAGCATTGGCGTCATAAACGTATTTTTAAGACTTTATGAGTAGACATATAGTACGTCTATTTTTGAGACCTAATTGAGCATCATGGCCTCATACTTGTATTTTAATAGTTATAGATAGATAGATAGAATAACCTTTATTAATAATAAAATATTTTTTTTCAATTTACAATGACATGAATAATTGTGAAGCTCGACTATTTATTTTATTTAATTTGGCCCTTAAGCTTTAGGCTTTACTGGGCTCTTATTAAAAATAAGCAGCTAGTTGCTATAAATTAATAATAATATATAAATAAATAAGTAAATAAGTATTATTAAGAGTTAAAACATGTATTACAATATTAAACAATATTAATGGACAATATTAAACAATATTAGTGGACATTCATCCTAGATTTTTGTTAGTATGTCATTATTAATCGGGATTTCAACTTGGTTTTAAACAAATTTACATTCACAATATTTTTTATATCGACATGCAAGTCATTCCATAGTTTCAATCCAATGAAAATGGGTAGTTTTTGAGATGAAGACAATCTAATTGAGGTATAACAAGCTATTTCTGGTCTGATACGAGTGGATTTCTTGATGAGTTACAAAATATCTATTTACCCATTGCAAATTAATGATTTTGTTCTTACACTTGTAAATAAAAATAAAATGTGCCAGCTTGGTTATATCGTTGAGCTTTCGTAGGTTTAGCTCTTTAAATAATGCACTAGAGTGATCAAGGAAATCAGCATCAGATAATAACCTTATTGCTCGGTTTTGGATGACAAAGATACCATTTAATGCGTTGTTAGCGGAGTTTCCCCAAACAAGGGTGCAGTATGTTATATAAGGAAGAACAAGAGTATGATAAAGAGTCAATAAAACTTGTTTAGGGACTGCATTTCTAAGTTTAAACATTATAGCAACGCTCCTTGAAATCTTTTCCGCGATATAATTTACATGATCACTCCATTGCAAATTCTTATCTAGCATTACACCAAGAAATTTTGTTACAATACACTCCTTTATGGCGATTTCATTAACATTAAGTTCATCAAGATATACATTTCTTTTATTAGTAAATATCATGAAATTCGTTTTACTGGTATTTAGGAAGAGTTTATTGGTGGTCAACCATTTCATTACACTGATGAATTCTGAATGAAATATATTCTTAGCTGTATTAACATCTTTGCAAGAAAAAGAGACACTTGTATCATCTGCAAACATTATGAAGTTCAGTATATCAGATGAACGTGGAAGGTCATTTATATATAATAAAAATAACAGTGGACCCAGAACTGAGCCCTGTGGCACACCATGTTTGACAAGCGTTTTAGCTGAGCAAACCTCATTTACTGATACAAAATGATATCTATTGGATAAATAACTTTTAAACCAATCACTGATTCCTCCTCTAAAGCCGTAACAATATAATTTATTAAGTAGAATATTATGGTCTATTACATCAAACGCCTTACTCAAATCCATATTGATTTGGAGATAATAAATTGTAGGATTCTAAATATCGCTGCATTCTACTTTTTACAATTTTTTCAAAGACTTTGCTGAACACAGATAATGAACATACCGGCCTGTAATTTGTTGCTAGTGTAGGATCACCCCCTTTAAAAAGGGGTGTTATACAACCAGTTTTTAGCATTGATGGGAATATTCCTTTGGAAATACTTTGATTGATAATTTTAGCCAAAGTTACAGATATCTTATCTTTAACAAGTTTCAATATAGGTACAGGAATGTTATGAATGTTATTTTTTGTATTTTTTAATTTACCAATAATATTCTGGACCTCAGTAGAGGTAGCAGGAACAAAAGAAAATGAATTTAGTGGGCTGGGTGGCATATATTCTAGAGGTGAGTGATCATTATTTATTAATTGTGAGCGAAACTTATCCGCTATTGAAGTAAAATGTGCATTTAAAGAGTCTGCAATAGCAGTATCATCAGTAATTTCTTTATTATCAACATTTAATTTCTCTATTGAATTTTTCTTAATTTGTTTTCCGAAAAGATTGTTTATGGTTGTCCAAGTGTTTTTCATGTCTCCTTTATGTTTGGAAAATTGATTGTTATGATAGTTATATTTTGCAATTTTGATTATTTTAGTTAATTTGTTTCTGTATTGAGTATATTGTATTTTAGGAATTTTGCTTTGCAATTGCAATTTGAATAATTTATCTCTGTTCTTTATTGGTGATAATTCTTGGAGTGATCCATGGATTTGCGACACTTTTGGGCGAAGCTGTTTTTCTCCTTAAAGGAAAGCAAATATTAAAAATATGGAATAAGGTGTCATAGAAGAACTGAAACATATGATCTGGGTCATTTAAAGGTTCGTCACAGTCAAGTCGAGTATTTTCTACAGCCCCAATAAATTTCCTTAACCTCTGAGAATATTCTGTAATCAATAGTTGTTTTATCCTCAACCTGAATATATATTGAATATAGCGTAAGTAGGAAAATGATCACTGATGTTAATGGTTATAATTCCAGAATTTACGAGGGCATTGCTATTTACAAATATATTATCAATCGTAGATTCTGTTATTCGATTGCCATAGCTGCAGACTCGACTGGGTTTGGTAATAGAATGACTAAGATAGAAAGAATTCATTAAGTTTAAAAATTTATGAGAGATTGCTTCAGATTGCAAATTGATGTTGAAGTCTCCCGCAACTATGGCATTCGATTTATGAAAGTTGCATAACATGTTATCTAAGTGAATTAAAAAGCTATTAATATTAGTATTAGGTGGTCTATATATTGCATGGACAGAATATACATTATTTTTGTCTTTTATATTCACAATCAGGTTTTCATTGTCACTATTACATAGAGAAAATGCTTCGTTAGAGTCGTAAGTTTGATGCACATACATAGAGATACCCCCCACCAATCTGACCGTCTCTTACAGTATGATAAGCAACGTAATTATCTATATTATACAGGTTTTTAATACTACTACTATTTAACCAGGTTTCCGTGAGAATTACAACACTAAATTTGACCGGAGAAGTTTTGTTTATTATTTGGGTCGAGACCTTACCGGTCTAATGGTGGTGCTGTAATACTGCTGTTGGTTTGGGGGGATTGTGAGGTATTCTAAGAAAGACATATATATTTTAAGATGGGGGCTGTGCGGTAGTTTAAGGTAGGCATGCTCGTATATATTTTGCTATTCGGATAGAACTCTGTTACTTCTTCTTCTTCTTTACTTCTTCTTCTGATTATATACGAAGTGTTTGTGTGTGCTTTGCCGAGTGATTCTTCTGAAATAACTGCGTTGATGGGAATATATAAACGATATTATGTGAAATGACTGGGATGATGGGAATATATAAACGATGCATGTGTGCTTTAATATATATATATATATATATATATATATATATATATATATATATATATATATATATATATATATATATATATATATATTCTAAACAAGCCAACTGGCTGGCTCTACAGTCTTGCACATTAACATAATATATATATATATATATATATATATATGTGTGTGTGTGTGTGTGTAGTAAACAGACAAAGAAACAGAAAACGAGACAGACAAAGAAATTCTTTCCTCTTCGGCGTCGGCAGCCATCTTAAACACACGTGGTGTTCAAGGACACAGGAACAACAGAAACTTGTGTAGGCGTCTCAAAAGCCCTCGAATGTTAGCGTCATAAGAGGTTATAAAAGGCTGAGTCCACTGATACACCTTCTCACTCCTCTCTCAGCAGCCTTCACTTCTCGCTTGCAATTTTCTCGTCTTGCTCGTCACGTCTCACTCTCAGCCTTCGTCAGCAGCAACACTCGTCAAGCCATCCGCTCTCCAGCCTTCGCCGTGGAGCGGCCTGCTGTCAAGGCTCCGGTCTATCATCAAGTAAGGCCTTCTACAGACCGCCTGCAGAAGCAATCCTTCGAAACCCAGCGCCGTTCGACTTCAGCTGGCCTCAGTCACTCAAGTAACATCTCAACACTACACGAAGCGAATCAACACTTGAGGCGACATCCTTCTGACCCTGGTTTAACTCATCCTTCACCTCAATTCGATCGGTGCTCGTTCAACAAGTTTACCATAGGCTCTGCTACCGACTTCAAGGTCATCCTCGACGTGCGAAACGCAGGACGGTCAACTTCACCTAGGGCCTACAGTCTACAAAGTCAACCTTCAAGTATCTCTTCATCTCGAGAGGTATCCGGCATTTCGGGCCTACAGTCTACAAGGTCAACCTTCAAGTATCTCTTCCATCTCCAAAAGTATTTCAACATTGTCGGTAAGCTCTCTGTGCCTCGTTCTTAAGCAATGCTCGCTAAGCCTACAGAGTGTAACCGCAGCGGCGTGATTAGGCTATACCTAAAAGTGCTTTCAATACCGTTCAAACTAACTTTCCCGTTAAGACTGCAGTAGGCCTTTTTCTAGTGTTGTATCAAATACCGAAATTTTGTATCACCCAGTTATTATGATCATTGTACAGTTTACTTATCGAGCATCCTACTGTATGTGATTTTTTAGGCATTTCATTCTTGACGGCCTAATCCATTCAGTGTACCAAACGTACGTACATTATTTCTATTATTAATAGGCTTCATATTTCATGCTGCGTTCCATTTCTGCATAACTTATTAGCCTATATAAATTACTTAACAATTAAGCTGTATAACCATTTCCTTATTTCCTAATGCTGTCATCTTTAGCATAATATAAATGCCATTATATAATTGTTAATCGCTATAACTACCGTCATTGCATTGTTATTCACTGTGAACAAATAACTGATTTATTTTCTTAATTAAACACAAAACAACAAGGTGATTTTTCTGACCTTATTAATATTATTTGCTTGGGTGTAATCCA
Source organism: Bathynomus jamesi (assembly GCA_023014485.1). Classification (NCBI taxonomy): domain Eukaryota; kingdom Metazoa; phylum Arthropoda; class Malacostraca; order Isopoda; family Cirolanidae; genus Bathynomus; species Bathynomus jamesi. Next base: position 255,188 of record JAJOZX010001881.1, on the reverse strand, counting down.
GCTGGTGACCTCGAATCATTTCGTCTCACTCAGAAAGTAATTATAGTAAGCCTACTTCATTGGCCACCTCAAACCGGTGATACCGTAGGACATTGTAAATTGTTGACCCCAGCCTTGTAATTAACAATCAAATCATTATCAATCAATTAATCATTATCACCTCAATCGACTAATAACTAGACCTACTATATATATATGTATACACTACGCCGATTAAGCCAACTGGCTGATTACGTCTTCTAAGCCAACTGGGGCTGTCAAGAACTTCATTATGTGTTGAGCCGTGGCAGTGAGAACATCTCCATTAATTAATAGCGCAATGTGGCAATTATTCTTGCACGCTCTCCTCTCCTTTAATATATATATATATATATATATATATATATATATATATTCCTCTACTGAAAACCCTGATCATACCCAAATTAGAATACTGCTCGGTCCTAACTTCCCCATATAAAAAAGAAGACATTAGACAGCTGGAGGGGATCCAAAGAAGCTTCACAGCCAAGATCAATGGGTGCAAAGAACTAAATTACTGGGAAAGGTTACGAGAACTAGACCTATATTCACTGGAAAGGAGAAGAGAGAGATACACCATTATTTACACTTGGAAAATAATGGAGAAACTAGTCCCTAATCTTACTCTGAATCCCATAACTCCCCAAACAACGATGGAAAGTAGAAGCGGTAGACTGTGTCGTATTCCCAAATTGAAGGCGAGACAGGGAACATCCTTAACCCTGAAAGAAAATAGTTTTGTAGTGAGAGGACCAAAACTGTTTAATCAGTTGCCCAAAGGCCTAAGAAACACGAAGGGAGTTGCAGTGGAAATCTTCAAAAGAAGACTAGACGCCTGGCTCAGAACAATCCCCGATGAGCCGGGCGTACCTGGCTATGTGAGGTGGAGAGCGCAAGAATCCAACTCACTACTTCACCAGGCCAACTCGAGAGGAGGGGCGACAAGCTTGACCTTCGCGAAATGAGAAATCATCGCGCGGAACCTTTGTAAGGTGTAAGGTAAGGTATATATATATATATATATATATATATGTGTGTGTGTGTGTGTGTATATATGTATACACTCCTTATAAGCCGATTAAGCCAACTGGCTGTGATGCTAAAGCCGACCAGGGTGGCTGGGGTAACTCTTCATTATAGAATGAGCCGTGGCAGTGAGAACATCTCTCTCCTTTAATTAATTAAATAAATAGCGCAGAATTATTCTAAGTCAATTATTCTTGCACTCTCTCCTTCAAAATATATATACATATATATACAGTATATATATATATATATATATATATATATATATATATATATATATATATATATATATATATATATATATATATATACACAGGGTGTTTCAGGAGGAAAGGTCAATACTTCGGGAGGTGATAGTATCGGTCATTGTGAGAAAAAAGTTCATATGAACATGTGTCTAATTCTGAATGGTTACGGAGATAGAGCTGTTTGAATCTACAAATACAAAAGCATTGTTAATGGTAATCAAGAAAGAGAAACCAATTACTGTTTCTAACATTTAATGTTTAAACATTGGCATTTTGAATGGTATCAGATACAGAAATGACAAATTTGTTACAGCTTACATTACAGCTTACATGGTTCAAGGTTATAGGGGAGGGAAGGGGGAGGAAGAGCTGCGCGCGCATCAGATTCAAACAGCTCTATCTCCGTAACCATTCAGAATTAAATTAGACACATGTTCATATGAACTTTTTTCTCACAATGACCGATACTATCACCTCCCAAAGTATTGACCTTTCCTCCTGAAACACCCTGTGTATATATACACACACTGTGTATGTATATATATATATATATATATATATATATATACTCCTTATATACGCCTTTTAAGTCAATTAAGCCCTCTAAGCTGATTACACCTTCTAAGCCAACTGAGGCTGTCAAGAACTTCAGTATGCGACTAGACATGCCAGTGAGAACATTTCCTCCTCCTCTCTCTTAGGTTAGGGTTAGGTTAGGTTGGGGAAAGGTCTTTACCCCAGTCCTCCCTTCCAAAGCTGGGCACTTGCGTTTTTTTTTGCGGTACTGCGGTACTGCGGTACTACCGCACTACCAAACCGGTACCGCATAACGCAGTACCGCAAAGGATCGCTGAAAGTACAGGCTGTACTTTCAGCGATCCTTTGCGGTACTGCGTTATGCGGTACCGGTTTGGTAGTGCGGTAGTGCCGCAGTACCGCAGTACCGCAAAAAAAACCGCAAGTGCCCAGCTCTGCTCCCTTCAACCCCCTCCCCCCCTTCACGCAACTTGGGGGACTAACCCCTCCCCCTTGTTGCATACCTTCTTCCCCACTCTCCATACCCCCCTTGCAACATTGATCATTTTGCATGCAATTGATTTGCACTCTAGATTTTTGCGGGCACACTACTTCTATTAATTTATTCAGTATTTATAAACAAAATAATTGAATATAAAAGCCAAATAGATAATTGCTTTTGAGATTGTCACGATGCGAATTTTAAGTGTCCTTATAAATAAAACATTTTGGACGTAGGTTCATTTAATCTATTATTACGAGAATATGGAATTTAAAGGTCTTCATTTTTTTTTTTTATTAAAACTTATTCTTTTCATAAGTTCAATATTTACGAGTTAAATTTACTCTACTATTTCATTAATTTCATTAAATATGTTCATATTTCACTAAATTTAATTAAAGTCAATTCTTAAAATTTTTTAAGTTCTTAAATTCAGTAATAAATAATGCTCAAATTCAAATAAGTTCAATGATTTTATGTCAATAATTCCAACTAAATGTTCAAGTCGATAATTCAAATAAATTCTAAAACAGCAGTTATAGAAATAAATAAATTAAAAATAGTCTTACCTTATCTTTTACGAAAAAAACTTTCCCCATTTACATTTTTCATTTACATTTAATATTTACATTTTATAATTTTTCAAATTGTTTATTTACAGCTATACACATGGGACATTATTTTATACAGTAAAAAGTCTTTAATTACTCTCATCAGGGTTTTTTCTTATGTACTCCTCTTTCTTCCTCTACTTTTATCGTTATTTTGATTTGAATGAAGACGAGCTTCCCGGGCGCCTAATTCGTAAAACAGGAAACCTAGGGCTGAAAATACTTATTAGTTTCAAGCCTTACGAATTTGTTCTCCCTTTTCATTTTATTTTAATTTGTAATAATCTAGACCCACATCTGTTTTTCCTTTCGTGAGTTCACCTACTTGTCTTAGACGTTAAGCTAAGCTCAGGCTAGGTCTAGTAGGTCCATTATGGCCATTCTTTCAGGTTTTCATTAATTAATTAATGCTTTAAAATGCTTTAAAGTAAGAGGTACTTTTATTTTATTAAAAACTACATCCTATTTGTTTACCGTCCCTACTTAAAATAGGAGTGGAATTAGTAGGCCCTAAACCTGACCTGTACGAACATTTCCATCGCTATTTTCCCTATTTTGGGAAGAAAATTCTGGTAATTTTCATTGGAAAATCGAGGTGACCATAACAACGTCCTCATATTAATAGGAAAGCTGTCACCAAAATTTTGTCATCCATATTTTCTTGAGCAGCTGGTTGAACAGTCTTAGTCCTCTCACAACAAAGCTACTTTCCTTCAGGGTCGAAAATGTTCCCCGTCTAGCGTTTAGCCTGGGAACACGACACATTCTTCCGTTCTTACTTTCCACTGTTGTTTGAGTGGTTATAGGATTCAAAATGAGATTTGGGACCAGTTTCTCTACTTTTTTTCATGTATAAATAATGTTGTACCTCTTTCCTCTTCTTTCAGCGAATATATATTTAATTCACAAAATCCTTCCTTTTTTGTTTTCCTTTTGGATAACCTCAATAGGCCCGGGTGGCTTCATGTTTTCCAAATGTAATGTAATGTAATTTATTTCTTCGCATCCACTGATCTTGGCTGTAAAGCTTTTCTGAATCCCTTCTAGGTGACTAATGTCTTTTTTTATATGGGGATGTTAAGACCGAGCAATACTCCGACTTGGGTATGATCAGTTTTTTCAAGAGGATTCATTACAGTATATTCTTCTTTTAAATGTTCTCAGTATCTGTCCAGTAATTCTTTTTACTCTGTTTACTGTTATCTTAGTTTGTGTTTCAAATTTCGCGTCATCAGTCATTATAATTCCTAAATCTTTTGCTTTAGAGTTTCTCTGAATTTCTTGTGCATTTGGGGCATAGAATTCCTTGGATTTTAATTCCTCCCTTCTTCCGTACCTTACTAGTTGAAATTCCTGTATTAAATTGTATATTGTTGCTTTTTGACCAATTGTAGATTCTGTTCATGTTCTGTTTGTGGAGATTCTATATCCAATGGTTTTCTTATTTTTCTACTGATTTTGGTGTCATCAGCAAAGGGAAAATAATCTTTATACATGCCACATTATTTATATCAATTAAAATTAAATTCATCAGTGATTATTTGGGGGGGGCTCAAATTCATATTCTGCCTAGGGCGCCATCAAGCAGTGCCGTATTAAGGGTTTGGTGGGCCCTGGGGCTAGAAACTTTGGTGGGCCCCCAAAAAATATTTGGTTTGTAACGCGTGTAGTCAAATAAAATGATTTAAAAATTCATGTGTATTAGTAATTTCTCTGTAATTCAATTTGAGTTCAATAATTAAAAAATAATTATAAACACAACAACGATATGCCTGAAATTAATTTGTTCAAACCTTCAGACATAATCCTAAAGTGATAGGAGCCCCCCCTGTCAAAATAATCCTTATACATGCCACATTATTTATATCAATTAAAATTAAATTCATCAGTGATTATTTGGGGGGGGGGGGGGGCTCAAATTCATGTTCTGCCTAGGGCGCCATCAAGCAGTGCCGTATTAAGGGTTTGGTGGGCCCCCCAAAAATACTTGGTTTGTAACGCGTGTAGTCAAATAAAATGATTTAAAAATTCATGCGTTGTATATTTGGGCAAACTTACGTTGTTATTAATAATAATCGACCAAGAACATGTGAATGGAAAATGGCAGTACGATTCGTTTATTATCCTCGTTCACTAATCTCTCACGTCAATTTCCTACGAAGTTTGGCATCTGAAAATTTTTCGATGATTTTCTCGACATCGAGAGAGTTCAAGGGCTCCAAGTTTTGATTTCAACATATGCTAATCTCCGTTTACTTACTTCAACCACCAACCTATCAATCACTGCGAAGTATGTCTCCACTCTAAACTTGTTCCGTCCGGTGAACACAATTTGTTCGGAAGATTCGTCAGCCATAATTTTGCGCTTCCGCTTTCTGGCCAATCTGTAGTCCTCGTCGGTTTTCTTCATAGAAATCTCCTCAAAATCACTAAAAGAATCACGAAGTGAACCAATGTAATGCTCCAGCGAATTGAGCATTTCAGTAGCTGTGCAAAGATCAAACTGGTTTCTGCAACGCTTCAGATACTTTCCAATTCGTTCAAGAAGTGAGTTCCACACCTCTAACATTATGACTGTTTCCAAAGCCAAGCTTTTAGTTAAAATTACTTTAATTATTTTTAATCTTAAATATCTAATTTTAAATTATTTTTAATTAACTGATAATAATTTTGAGAAATTTCATTTTGAGAAACATCGAATATTTTGAGATAAAACATGAGATAAAAATTTTAGTTTTGATATATCAACTGTTTGATTTTCAATATTAGTAGATTTATTAGAATATTTCAGTGGGCCCCTTATGACGGTGGGCCCTGGGGCTTAGCCCCCATAGCCCCCCACTTAATACGCCACTGCCATCAAGGGTTGCTACGGCTCTTCTGTGTTGTCATTGCTTACTTCAGCATCTGTATCACGTAGCATGATTATGAATCGTAATGGAGCTAATACTGATCCTTATGGTACTGAGCTACGGAGCTCTGACTTTGATGAAGATATTCCTTGGACTATGCCAACTTTCTGCCACTCACTAAGGAAATTATGTATTAATTTTCCAACTTTTCCTGCTATTCCCATATATTTCAGTTTATGTATTATGATTCCATGGTCACACTCGTCGAATACATTGGCAAAGTCTGTGTATATCACATTATAGTTTTAATTGTTTTTGAATGCAGCAATGATGTTATAGTGTTCCGTTTGTCGTTATAGGCACGATCTTCCTGACCAGAATTCATGTTGGTTGTCATTTAATCTTTTTGAGTCTCCAAAAAGTCATAACTTTTCTCTAACACTTCTTTCAAATATTCTGGTGAGACGAGATGCCAGCGACACTGTCCCACGGGCGTCCGCAGAATCTTTTCCAGGAGGGGTAAGACCACACACAACCTGCGAACGCAGGGAGCGTAATTTTTTGCAAGGGGGCGTTCCCCCCAGAAAATTTTTAAAATCAGATGCCCGCAAATCCTTGGGGTTTCTGTTGCTGAAAAAAAATTAATTGCTTTAATTGGAGAACTCAGAACTTTTAATACTACAGTAGATATTATTATTCATTTACAAAGAACTCCCATTCTTGGAATTTGTGTGAAAAAAGCCAGTGACTACATTTAAAAAGTTCTTGGCATTTTAACATTCAGATCTCATTCTATATCTGATTCTTAATTTGTGTTATCTTTTAGGCCGGCCGCACACAGGATCGTCTTGCGACTGACGACTCGGGTTGTGATGATTCGAGTCGCGCGTGATTTTACATTGACAGAATAGGAACCCCAGTCGCCAGTCGCCATTCGTCAGTCGCGAGACAATCCTGTGTCTTCGTGTTTAACTTTATACATCCTTTTTTCAGAACGAAAACAACATAGACATTAGGAAATTTTTTATGAAACGAAAATCGTCTGACCAGGATACCACTAATTTCAATGAAATTTACATTTTAATAGTATTACTTTTTTAATACTATTTAAGTGCCGTACCATGTTATATGAATAATATGATGTTTAATATGAATACATATTAAAATGCCATACCATACTATACCATAGCATGATTTCTCTGAGTTTTCAAATTTTCTTCCGAAATTCTAGGGAGGGGGATGAGTGCCCACCCTTATAGATGCCCATGTATTGGCCTATAGCCTTTTGCCTTTACGTTTCTAAAAAACCGAAAAAAACAACAACTTTCATCAAATGTAATTAGGGATCCAAAATATAAATGATTAACTCATATTTTGGATCCCAAATTGCATTTGATTAAAAAAAAAAAATTTTCAACTTTTTTCTTTTCTCAAAATTTATCGAAAGAAATATTTTTCGTTGTTTCACGTTATTCTTTTATTTACTATTATTTAAAATGGTGATTAACCCTTTAACTGCTCCATTTCAACACCATCATTCAATCACTGTGCTCGGTTTCAGTGTCGACAGAAAACCCAAATCGAGTACACTCAGTAAGGGTTGTTAAAGGAACTTTATGCCCACCCTATATATATATATATATATATATATATATATTATATATAATATACAGGGTTCAATAAATGTTTACCCTAAAAACAGTATGCTCTCATGTTTTAATGACGAATCTTACATCCGTTTTCTTTTTACAGGTGATCTCGTACACGCATAGAGTTTCTGTGCTGGTGTGTTTCGTCTACCGCATTCGCCGCTAGGAGCGCTGTAGTAGCTATTCAGTTAAGATGGCGTCTGTGACAGAGAAGGCACAATGTGTTGTGTGGCTTGCAGAAACAAAATCTCTCCTGTCAGTGTTCAGCGAAGGTTCAGAACAAAGTATGGAAAGAATCCACCTGATGTGAAGTTAATTAAGTCGTGGATGAAAAAATTCTTGGAAACTGGAAACGTGGAAAAGGGAAAGAGCAGTGGTAGACCATCAGTTTCCGATGGGACGGTGGAAAACATTCAAACTGCTTTCACACGGTCACCAAGGAAATCGGTGAGACAAGCTTCATGCCAACTAAAGATACCGAAGTCTACGGTGCACAAGGTGTTACACAAACATTTGAAGTTACACGCCTACAAGGTACAAATTGTTCAAGAACTGAAGCCTGATGACCGTCCAAAACGTGAACAATTCGCAATTGACATTTTGAACAGCATTGACGAGGATAATGACTTCTTGTTACGTGTCTGCTTTTCAGACGAGGCTACGTTTCATCTTAGTGGTAGAGTCAACAGACACAATGTGCGTATTTGGGGATCACAAAACCCACGTGCCGTAAGGGAGCATATTCGGGGCAGTCCGAAGATCAATGTCTGGTGTGGACTAATGCATGACCAGATAATTGGTCCTTTCTTCTTCGCTGAGAACACTGTTTCCGCAACTGTGTACCTGGATATGCTCACCAATTACGCCATCCCCCAGCTGCAGGACAGGCAGCCAACTGTCATCTTCCAACAATTTGGGGCACCCCCTCATTCGGCGCATGTTGTTCGTGAAACTCTCGACGCAACATTTCCAAATCGATGGATTGGCAGGGACGGGCCAATCCCATAGCCCCCAAGATCACCAGACATTACCCCGCTGGATTTCTTTCTCTGGGGTCATGTTAAAGATTTGGTTTATGCAACAGTTGTTCCAGATATCAGGACATTGCGAGAACGCATTACGGATGCAATTACAACAGTTAACCCACAAATGTTGGAAAATGTGTGGCGTGAGTGTGAATACCGTTTAGACATTTTACGTGCCACTAGGGGTGCACATGTAGAAGCTTATTAAGTTCATCAACTATGTATCAAAACTTTGTATGTTTATCTAAGGGGTTCCAAAAATCCTTAGCCCCCCCCCCCCCCCAATTTGCAGCTTACATGTTTACTTATATCGAAATAGTTTTTAGTGATTATAAAAATATATAAAATTCTTTATTTATTGCAGGTATTAAAATTACTCTAGCTGATAAAGTGATAATATAATGGCTTCTCAATTAATTGGTGATTCGGAGAGGCAACGTGTGATAGATCGCATACGAGCAATAACATTTCGGGAAGCTCGTGATGCTGGAGCCACCTTTATAACACGTTCATGGGTTGCCAAAAAGTTGCGAAGAAGTGAGGACTTCGTCAAAAGAAATTGGAATAAAACTTTGGATGAATGTGAAATGGATACAACCAAATCTTGGTGCCCAAATTTGCCACTCTCTCAGGATACAAAGGACATCATTGAAAGCGGTACGCGTAAGCTGAAAAACAGCTGTGCTAAACTTTCTAGAGAGATCGAAGTGTTGAGAGGAAAGATCGTTAGTGGTGAGATCATTCGACTGTACCGTCATAGGCAAGGTTTAAAGCCTTGGCATGAACTTCCAAAGCCAAGAAAAACTCAACTTAACATCGATGACAGAATGTGGTTTGCCCATTATCTTGAAGATTGGGATGTGGATGATTTCATACATTTAGCTGTCTCCGATGAATTTTTTGTTTACGTAACACGTCGGCCTAACTACCAAAATGATCGAGTGTGGGCCACAACACCAGATGAAATCGATGACAATGAACATTATCGCGAATTATTAAAAAGTCCAGACTGTGTTGGTGTGTTTGTTTTGTTCACTGCAAAGAAGCTCATGTGGGTGCTGAAGCCAAATGGTCAGAGTTGGGATGGACAGCATTTTCGTGATATTATTCTATCCCAGCATGTCATTCCTTTTCTAAGAAACCCAAACAATGTTATGGATGTCAATCAGGTCACACTTCTACACGATAAGGCCCCCTGCTTTAAGGTATTAGCCACTCAACAGTTGTTGCGGAACCATGAGATCGATTTCTTTGGAAATGAAGAATGGCCAGGAAATTCTCCTGACCTGAACGTCTGTGAACACATTGGATCAGTTATAAAGGACAAGGTTAAATGTCTCTTGTTTCAAGAACCTGCAGCAAATCGATTTTCGAAGGATACAATGACGCAACACATTGAAACTGTTTTAGCAAATTTGCGTAACGATCAAGATCTGTTCACGTCACTTTTGGCAAGCTACCCAAAGCGAATTCAGGCTGTCTTGGAAGCCAATGGCGGGAACACCAAGTTTTAATTGTTTCTCATTAAATGCAGGATTAAATTCTCTTTTGTAAGGTATGTTTAGTTTTACTGTACCTCTAATGGTTTAGGCCATGGGCGGGGGCGGGCTAAGGTTTATTGGAGCCCCGTATTTATGAGTAAAACTGTGTTTGAATACGAGTGTTTATTTAAAAGTTATAGCATGCTTTAATCAGGGTAATCATTTATGGACACCCTGTGTGTATATATATATATATATATATATATATATATACAGTAAAAGCTTTATAATCCATCACCTGCCGGACCCGACCAGTACCGGATAGGCAAAAGCACCGTTCTTAAAATCCTTGCCCGATTTTCCTGTCTTCTTTTTTTTTAAATAAAATACTGTGGATCACTCCATCATATGCCTTACTTATATCTAGGAAACAGCTATAAATAGATGAATTACTGTCAGTGTATTTAAATATTATTTCCTTAAATACATAGATACACAGGTCTATTGAGTGGGACCTTTTAAAACCAAACTGATTAGGAGATGGCCATAGGTAATCATTTAATCGGAGTAACAAGAGTTTTTCTAGTAGTTTCGAGAAGCAGGAAGCGACAGCAATAGGCCTGTAATTATTGCTGGACAGAATGTCTCCATACTTATTTTTGACCAGGGGCAAGCTATATACCCTCATGAACTCTGCAAGGATAGAGCTATGAGCAAGCATGGCTGATAAGAGCAATGATATACGGGGCTCCAACAAACCTTAGCCCCCCCCCGCCCCTGGCCTAAACCATTAGAGGTACAGTAAAACTAAACATACCTTACAAAAGAGAATTTAATCCTGCATTTAATGAGAAACAATTAAAACTTGGTGTTCCCGCCATTGGCTTCCAAGACAGCCTGAATTCGCTTTGGGTAGCTTGCCAAAAGTGACGTGAACAGATCTTGATCGTTACGCAAATTTGCTAAAACAGTTTCAATGTGTTGCGTTATTGTATCTTTCGAAAATCGATTTGCTGCAGGTTCTTGAAACAAGATACATTTAACCTTGTCCTTTATAACTGATCCAATGTGTTCACAGACGTTCAGGTCAGGAGAATTTCCTGGCCATTCTTCATTTCCAAAGAAATCGATCTCATAGTTCCGCAACAACTGCTGAGTGGCTAATGCCTTAAAGCAGGGGGCCTTATCGTGCAGAAGTGTGACCTGATTGACATCCATAACATTGTTTGGGTTTCTTAGAAAAGGAATGACATGCTGGGATAGAATAATATCACGAAAATGCTGTCCATCCCAACTCTGACCATTTGGCTTCAGCACCCACATGAGCTTCTTTGCAGTGAACAAAACAAACACACCAACACAGTCTGGACTTTTTAATAATTCGCGATGATGTTCATTGTCATCGATTTCATCTGGTGTTGTGGCCCACACTCGATCATTTTGGTAGTTAGGCCGACGTGTTACGTAAACAAAAAATTCATCGGAGACAGCTAAATGCATGAAATCATCCACATCCCAATCTTCAAGATAATGGGCAAACCACATTCTGTCATCGATGTTAAGTTGAGTTTTTCTTGGCTTTGGAAGTTCATGCCAAGGCTTTAAACCTTGCTTATGACGGTACAGTCGAATGATTTCACCACTAACGATCTTTCTTCTCAACACTTTGATCTCTCTAGAAAGTTTAGCACAGCTGTTTTTCCGCTTACGCGTACCGCTTTCAATGATGTCCTTTGTTTCCTGAGAGAGTGACAAATTTGGGCGCCCAGATTTGGTTGTATCCATTTCACATTCATCCAAAGTTTTATTCCAATTTCTTTTGACGAAGTCCTCACTTCTTCGCAACTTTTTGGCAACCCATGAACGTGTTATAAAGGTGGCTCCAGCATCACGAGCTTCCCGAAATGTTATTGCTCGTATGCGATCTATCACACGTTGCCTCTCCGAATCACCAATTAATTGAGAAGCCATTTATATTAACACTTTATCAGCTAGAGTAATTTTAATACCTGCAATAAATAAAGAATTTTATATATTTTTATAATCACTAAAAACTATTTCGATATAAGTAAACATTAGGGTGGCCCTTAGTTGTATGTGATTTTCTGAAATGAAATATTTTTCATCTCCCAACCTCCACAGTTGTTCTAATCCATGTAAACATTCTCTGTGTACAATTTCAGCTCAATCAGACAATACTAAGATGGCCCCCAAAGGCCCTAAATTTCAGATTTTAACAATATTGATATTTTTTCATATAAAACCGTTTTTATCTTTACAGTGTTTTATTCGAAAGAAATATAGAATATGATCGAAAGAGAATTCAATTTACAATAAATTTAGTTATAACCATTATTTACTTAAAACCAAAATTAGACGAGATATTCACGGAAATTGAAAAGTATCATAAGTGCGTAAAAAACCGCTTCTGGAAGGTTCTAGAAAGTTCTGCGCCTGCGGCCTATATAAATGTAAAAAGTGGACAATGAACAATAGTTTTATGTTCGAATGTCCATTTTTACATTAGAAGCCAAAATCGCAGAAGCGAGTTTTGGGTAAAATTTCGATTTGTAATAATGACTTATACACTATGACGTCACAAAATAACTTTATTCCCTTTACGTTCCCACTCTGTGTCTCTAATTCGTTCTGGTAAATCTTCCTAACAATGATTCGTACTATACGTACAAATTCAATAACTATGACGTCACATTTTCCCGTCATTAATTTCCCTTCATCATATCTCTAGTATTCAATGTATGAAAATTTAATATCATCATAATAAAAACTGTACACCCTATAGAAGTCATTATTTATGTTATGTAGTATAAATATAACTATTATTCGACTATATCTCCGCCCCATACGTCCATATTTTAGCTTGACCATTATCGTATGTAATTTTATTAAAATAATCATCTTTACTCGTGTCAGTCATGAAATGCAAAAAACTTTCGCAGTTCGTTCGGGAACGCGAAAAAACGTTCTCGTATTATTTTTTTCATTTTTACTTTCAAGTGCGTTCAACTCTCGCAAGATATTCATAAATGCTTAGTAAGTTATTATCAGAAATTCCACTCATCACAGCATAATTTGAACGCTTCTAAGATAAAAAAGGTCTCCTTTCGCTCTGATTCGAATTTATAACATTATAGCATATTATTTCGTAAAATAAATTATCCCGTAAGTGCCATGTACCTTGTATTATATTTCTAACATCTTAATTGTCTATTAATATGAAACACTGTAAAAACAAGACAAAGTTATAGTAACTGTTTAATTATAATTAACTGTAATACTTTAAATTAATAATAACTTGTAATGTACTTCAGTGAAACTAATTAAATGTAATGATTTAATTTATAATGTAAGAATGTACTTTAATGGAATTGTAATTAAAACAATAATAAGTGAATATGAATTAATTGGTAGTTGTAATCCATAATTGTAATCGTAATTGTAATGAACCAAAATTAATACGTACTCAGTCATGTACTCAAAATTGTGCTTATGTGCTAATACGAAATAATATCGCCTCCATAAATGTCGAATCAGCGATACTACTGTTCTTTTTTATTTTTATATTTTTTATTCTTTTTAGTTGAAATCATGTGTTTAAAAAGGGGGAAACTTAACCTTCGATGTCTCCCCAAACATTAGACTATATATGCATGTACCATCTTCATTTAAGACATCTTCTCATTAGACTTCTTCAGATTAGCACTTCATCGTTGCACTTCATCATTGTACTTCATATTAGCACCTCATTAGGAGGGGCAGAGGCCCCTTGCCTCCTTAACTTAAGTATTTTTAGATTCCGGCCTGAGCCATGGTCGAAAGAGGTCGAACCTCTACCCTTGTAAATTCAGAGAAGTACCTGTATATTTTTAAGAAGTAAACCACACTTTAAGAAGTTTTTATCTTTTTCCTTCGAGCCGTGCTCGCTTCAGAACTTAGTCAGAAAAGTCGATAATTATAAAAAGAGAAGAATTAATAAGCGAGAGAAAAGAATTAGAAAGAATTATAGAAAAGTATAAAGAAGAAACATCCGTTGCAGCCTCCTAACTAGAACCCCCTTCGAATCCGAACCGACAAAGGGCCATAAAGGGGGGGTTAACATAAGCGGCGTAATTATTTGTTGTAAATAAAATTCACTTTCGATTATGCTTTGTGATTATTTTCCCAAACAAATTTTGCAAATGAATTATAAAGGTTTTATATTAGAAATACCAATTATCGGTCAATTTTGAAACTTTAGGGCCTTTGGGGGCCACCTCAATATAGCCCAATTGAGCTGAAAATTTGCACAGAGCACTTTCTTATATATTGGAAGAAGATTAGGGGTTGGGAGCAAGTAATTTCAAAAGTTGAAAAATAGGGGCCACCCTAGTAAACATGTAAGCTGCAAATGGGGGACTAAGGTTTTTTGGAACCCCTTATGCAGACATACCACGTCATTGGCATATTTTAAGTGCTCATTTGATAGGTTATCTACCCCTGACGCAGAACCAGTCTTTAACTCTTTAATTAACCTCTTTACTTCAGGAACTGATATCAAAGTATTTTCCCTTGTCCCTCCCACAGGCGTTTCGCTGCAATCTATCTTAAGATTATTCCCACTCACACTGTTAAGAATGTCTGAGTAGTGGTTTTTCCACAGCTTTGCAATTTCATCCTCCCCCGACACCCTATTTACTGGTAAGAATGTCTGAGTAGTGGTTTTTCCACAGCTTTGCAATTTCATCCTCCCCGACACCCTATCGATATATATATATATATATATATATATATATATATATATATATATATATATATATATATATACATACCGTATATATAAGAACATAGGCTATGTGACGTCGGTCTCCGAGGTCATATATACACCTCGTTAGGATTCTGTGCGTCGGTCTTTCTTCACATGAAGGTCAATCTGGTGCGCTCGCCTTTAATCCTGGCTTGGTGAAGGAACGAGTTGCTCTCTTGCGCTCTCCACCGCCCATAGCTATGTACACCCGGCTCATCTGGTACCGTCCTGAACCAGGCATCTAGTCTTCTTTTGAAGACTTCAACTTTGACTCCTGTAACGTTTCTGAGGTCCTTTGGAAACTGGTTGAAAAGTCTTGGCCCTCTAACAACCAAGCTATTTTTCTTCAGTGTTGAGGAAGTCTCTTGTCGGGACTTTAATTTGGGAACACTACACAATCTGCCTTTCCTACACTGAACGGTAGAAAAAGCGGCCCACTTAGAATATCGCGTAAAGCAAAAAAGTGGGCAAGCTTCTGTTTATAAAAGTTTTAAAATTCAAAAATATAGTTTATGAGGCAACCAAATAACGAGACAAAACAATGTCAGTTGCGAACACACTAGCTGTAACGAATTTTCGACTTCTTTTAAGAATTCGACAGTCTGATATTCAGTTGCTCTTAGACTGCTAGTGCCACTTTTTTCCTTCCACTAGTTGGAGTAGGCATTTGCGTATAGTAACAGATAGACTTCTAATTCTTTTGGGTTTCAGAATTGGACATTTACAATGGATTTGAGTGCCGTGAACGTCGCAAGAGTCGTCGCCCTAATTGAAGATGGTCAGAGCCAGCGTTACGTCGCCGATGCACTAGGAATTCCAAGAACAACGGTTCGACGTGTCTACCAACGTTATGTGGAGACAGGAGAGTACACCCGAAGACCAGGATCTGGGAGATCGCGCTGCACATCTGCCCGTGACGATCGTTTCATCGTCTTGAGTGTTTTGCGAGATCGTCGCTTGACTGCCACAAACGTCCGCAATGAGCTGGAAAGGTCTCGAGACGTCAGTGTATCGGAGCGAACCGTTGGAAGGAGACTTATGGAAAGTTGCTTACATGCTAGACGTCCAGCAATGGGCCCGAATTGTTCCCACAACACCACAATGCTCGTCTTGCTTTCGCTCGTGAGCATGTGAACTGGACTTCTCCAAAAGCAACCCTCTCCGTAAAAGTGCACGGGGCGAATCTTTCTCCTGTTCTTCGACACACTCTTTCCCGTCCATCGGATGTTCGAAGATTAAATTTTGATTCGTCCGTAGTAGTATAGCCGAAAAAGGGGAGAGTGCAAGAATGTTGCAGGTTATTATGTAATGTTGCAAAGGGGGTGGGGGTTGTTGCAAAGGGGGGAGGGGGTGGGGGGTTGCAAAAAAAGAAAAAAAGAAAAAAAAAGAAAAAAAAGAAAAAGAAAGAAAAAAAGAGTACTGGCCTTTGTTGCCAACCTAGGTTGTAAGGGGCATGCAACTTGGGGGCCTCCCCCAAGCTATTCCCCCCAAAGGGCCAGAGAGAAAGGAGGAGAGAAAGGAGGAGGAGAGGTGTTCACCTGGCAGGAGCCAAGTGCACATTAAGACTTCAGCCGAGTAGGCGTTGTTTTATAGGCTCCTAATCAGCCAGTTGGCGTAAATGGCTTGAGTTTCCAGATACCGCGATACCATTGTATACATTATTATAGACTCCTAATCAGCCAGTTGGCTGTAAATGGCTTGAGTTGCCAGATACCGCGATACCATTGTATACATTATTATAGACTCCTAATCAGCCAGTTCGCTGTAAATGTCTTGAGTTGCCAGATACCTCTTTTTAGCAGTATTATTGTATACATTATTATATACGCCTACTATTATAGACTCCTAATCAGCCAGTTGGCTTAGAAGGCTTAAATATTGCCAGATACCGCAATACCGTTGTATGCATTATTATATTTCTTAAAAGAATACCGGTAGTAGAAGGCATAACAATTAAGTAAAACAACATTGCATCATTCTGTTTATTATAAATATATAGAAAATAAATATACATTTCAATTGAGGAATATGCATATAACAGTACAGGAAATATATACACACAATTATGGATATATATAAAATAAAATATACATTTCAAATAAATATACACTTCAATAGAAATATGTACATAACAGTACAGGAGAAATATCACGCAATATATATATAAAACACAAATCAATAGAAATATGCGTATAATCAGTACAGGAGAAATGTCAAGCAAAATATAAATACAATTCACTTTTTTTCAAAATACTAAACTCGGTCTTAATCGAGTTTACAATTACATCATTATTGCTCTGCATTACGCAGTATATGCGACTTAATAATATTTCACCGCTTAAAGTATAGAGAAACCTGTATTCGATATGAAGGGCTTTCATATCGTTCAGTACTATTTTTGTTCCCACTTTACAACCGGTTGGTAAGTCATCTTTAAACACGTCTAGAATGCAATCAAAAGCACGCACAAAGAGTTCATCGTTAGCTACATTATTAAATACAAGTTTATAAACACGCTTTTCCAATCGAGGGTTTATTTCTACCGACTCGAGCTTTTCAATCGTGAACTCACTCAACATAGCGGCAATTGAAATAATCTTCTAAATCGTTACGACAACTGCGCGTTATATAAAGAAATAGTTCTTCAGGGTGAACGGTGTAGGTGAGCTCAGCCTTGTACCGATCAATTGCTTTGTACCAAAGTTCATGGTATTTCAAAGAGTCTAAACTTTTTAAATAAACGTCCAGCTCTAGACCATTCTCACCAGTCCTACACTCGGTAAACCCATCGAGCAGAGCGGTGTAGGCGTATTGAAGTACTGTATCAAAATAAAGCATGTCCGTAACACGCGCGTCTAATATAGGTTTCAGCTTACGGAATCCGACGATTTCAAACATTCTGTCGAGGATGAAACGGTTTCGCGTAGGAATAAGAGCGTTATTATCAGAAGCATTCTTCCACATCAGCCGTATATCAATACACGGTCGATCGTTATTTATACACAACGTACATACAACGGCGTATGAGGGTGCATCACTAATCTGCTCTCTTCTTGTACCTACGTTAGCAGGTATTTTATAACGATCTTCACTCCACTTCTCAACTATCACAAAGATTCTATTCATCTCCTCGATACTTAAATAAACCCGTTTGTTTGTCGGTCTACATTCCGTTTCCAGTACATAGCTAATGGTACCGGAATTACGCCTGGACACGCGCAACGATTTCGTCACGGACACATCGTACGAGGCGTTGAGAATGCTGCTCAAAGGAAGTTCCATCGTATTCGAGGAGCGCACGTCCAGTCGGCTCAAGCTCTGAGATAACTATGAGCCGTGTGAGGCACGCAGGTAGGCAGGAATGGTTCGACGGGCGGCTGACTCGATGATACGTGAATGGGCTTGTTCCGCGAGTCGAATTGTTGTACCGATACAAGAATATCACTACCAGCCTACGCACCAGACAGTTTGGATAAGAACTAAGAACATTTTATGTTTTACTAAACATCTCCACACTCCGGCGCACTATTTGAGAGGAACATATGTTCATATTTTTCCTTTCTGCCCATCAAACGATACTCGTCTCTAAACTCTGTTAAAAATTCACGCATGGCACTAGCCACAACCTCACTACGAACCTCATCATGATATACGTTAATATAGTGATAAAAATACTTAAGATTATCCATGATCACGAGATTCACATTTTCAGTCGTAGGGTATGAGTAATCGACATGGTGTAGCATGACGTAATACCGCTTGTCACACCACCCATCAGCAAGACTCATTATCCATACCTGCTGCTTCTCTTCTGCACGCGTTGTTTCTTTTACTTCACGGTGTATGTGAGACTTTATAAAGTTTAGCTCTGCAGTATACTTCAGCACATCGTCTGTGCAACGAAAGCCTTCAACGGTCTCACCAGAACATCCGTAGAGTATTTGTACATCTTGGAACTTCGCACAATCCAATGTGTTTTTAAAAGAGGCATAGGAGGGATGAATAGGAAGTTTTTCGGTATCCACCACATCCTGGCACTTTACTGAATACCATTTCGTAAACGTTGTACAAGCAATATTAAAGGTAGCCATTTGAATACACGTCTGATCTGAATACACGTCTGATCTCTCGGGCTTACTGCGGTCGACTGACCACGCAGGGATTCCCAGATAGTAGCATGACTCATGGTCTTACAGTGGGCGGAGCTTAGAACTTTCACCTACACACACACACACACACACACACACATAAAGGGGAAAGTGAAACGCTATTTGAAACATGATTTATTTAACAAACGAGATATTCAAGTTATATATATTTACAAATACGATTTAATAAACGAGATATTCAAGTTATATATATATATATATATATATATTTACAAATAGATACGATTATATACAAGACGTGTGAGTTAGAAGCATCATTGGTATCCAAAGGGTACGGTATCATAGGTACCAGGTAACTGGTAACGTTTCCTATAGGTGTTACGGCACACCATCGTACCCCTAAGTTCCTTCACGCCCCCAGCTTCTGCGCCCGAAAATTGTGGGTGCCTACAATTAGTTGGGGAGGTTGTTCATCCAAACATACTAGATCCTTCAACGACTCAAAGTTAACAACCTCCCGATTCGCATGGTTGAGCGTAATACCCTTTGCCTTCACGATATATTTCATTTCCTCCCCCACCCTGACCCGTACCCCATAAGTCTTAGGTCCTGTTGAGGCAAAAGAGTCGGCGTATGCGTTGTCCCCATACTCATCCTTGATCTCATCAGTGAGCTCGCCGAGGAACTCCCCAATAGTGGGCATGTATTCACCCTCCCTCTCTGTGAATATCACGCTATCTGTATCGGCATACAATACTCTCCGCCCAAGAGAATGCAATAGACCCCAAAGTTTTATACGGGCGTAGGCTGTTGTGAAGCTGGCCACAGGTATGTTTGTAACCCTTGAGGTATCTGTGGCAAATTCAGTGTTGTTGTACTTTATTACGTAAGTATTACCTACATTTACGATCTCCATGACCTCTTTATCGGGGGCATTGGCATAATCCCAGACATCGCTATAACTTTGTGCCAAATGAATGCTCCCTCTGCCGGTATTCTGCGCAAATTTTCCCCATAGACTGTTTAGACACAACTTTGCACTAAAGCGCTTGCCAGGATTCTTTACAATTTGGACACGATCAAGTTGTATACCTTCGCGGTCGCGGTAACGTTGAATATAGGCAGACTTTTCATCTTCGGTATCAACTCCTCGCGGATACCCTGATGCCTCAACCTTATCCTTCAAAAAGGTGTTTATATATGGTGTGAAAAGGTTGGGTAGCTTCTGAAACCTCCACACCTCATGTATCTTCAGTATTCTATAACCATGGCGCACGGCTAGGGCCAACTCAGGACTTGTATATACGCCTCTGATCTTACGCTGGTGGGGTATATGGTTACATTCGCCGTTATCCTCTTCCGCGCACTTCACGCACAGGGGAAACATGAGCTTGTCGTCGATAACGACAGGTAAGATCGGCATCCATAAATTGCGTGGGGGGGAGTACGTCTACGAAAGAGAGCCCAAAGTAACAATCATTCAAATTTTTTGAAAATTCATTGATGGAGGGTAGGCTAGGTCCCACCAGTTTCTCAGGAGCGCCCACGGGGTACGGATTGCTCTTCATCACGTATGGGTATAAAGAACAGAAATCGTAGTAATGGAGCTTCACGCCCTCCGTAGGTGGGAAGTATAGTCTGAAAGGATTTGTACGTCCTCCAAACAAGCTATCACCACATTTGAGAGGATCCAGCACCATTGAACGCTTGATCGTTTTTATTTCCTCACGGTACACCTCGTCTGTCTCCATCCGTGCATCATATTCATGCTCCCACAAGACTTTGTGAGTGAACTCTGATCCTATAAGTTGATCGCGGGTGCGGGTCGATGCAAGACAGTCGGCAGGAGACCTACCGTGGATATCACCGGTGATTCCGCACTCAGGACGGGGGCATCCATGCCACCAGCAACCGTTAAAGGAGTACACAGTCTTCACACCAGTGACACGGTTTTCACTTAACCCATCAACCCAAAAAACACGTCCATTAATCTTAATGGGTACTTCACCCGTGTTGCGGGCGTGCTTTATGTATACACCTGTCTGTTGCTGTAGGTGTATGAGCCAGTAAATAGCCTTGTGCCCGTAACTGCGGGGATTGTTTCGGTGAATAATGGCTAAGGCGTCTTTCGGCATGAAGTTATTCTTGAACACCGTAAAACATAATGATGCGATGGTGGTTGCGACTTGCAGTGGATCGCATTTGAAACGGGCTATGTACATCCTTCTAAAGGTCTGGAAACATACTCTAAGCACGCGCACATCATTCACGCAATAACGCTCACATTCATTAGCTATATATAAGGGTTACTTTCATTAAAACTGTCGTAGTATCGATCAAAGTCTTCACGTTCATCCATACAGTCAAAATAATGTTTGGGGGGTGGTGGGCCTACGTAGTTTAAAGTCTCGCTGGTGAGGAAAGTGTAAGGGAAGTATCCTTTGGAAACTTCAGCTGCTACTCCCATCACCTTGGGTAGCTTTGCTAATTTACAAGGTGTGAATAATAAAGTATCTTTAAATTGTACATTGCCTCTTATCTGCATCTGTATTAATTTGTTGCCTCTTTTCAATGGATCACCTGTAAATATCTCAGAGGATTCGTGTTCAAGCAACTCCTTATAAAGGAACTGCGTGTCAAACTTTGCCCCGTTATGGGCGAGAATATACACAGTCATTTTTTTGAACTTGTCGGATAACTTGACAATATAGGACACAAATAGTTTCACAGGACTATCGCTGACATTCGTTTTAAAAACGTTTGTCCGTTTACCACATTTGGGGCACTCGTCACATTCGATATCCATACACTCATCACAGATAGTCTGGCTCACAAGTAAATGTGGAATTACCTTTTTGGTTTCAGCGTTCGTATATGTTTCTATGTCGTAGTATACAGTTATACAAGGGTTATTTTTAGGCTTAGCATCTTTCATATAACATACATGCTTTATTCCATCCGCCTTATATTCCTCCTGGCATGTAGGACAGTGAATTACGTCACACTTGTGCTTAAATTTTCCCCAATTATCCATTGTGTGAAACATACCACATTCACAGATTCTCATTTTCCTGCACGTGCCAATTGATTTATGGAAATCAAAACAGCTATTATTGAAAAATGTGCGTCTACACACATCACAGTCTCTCTTCTCAGCTTCAACTACACGGCTTTCACATTTGGTGCTTTTACACTGCTCACATACCATGTGGACATTCTTTACAATGTCTCACTATATCATCCGCAAACTCGAGGGCACCCTTACACAAATCATGATGTCTCCCATATTTTCGACTTTTGTCATAACTCGCGTAAAGCCACCTTATTTACGGATGGGGAGATCCGTGTCCCTGACAATCCTAAAATAAGTAGGGGCCTTGTACGATCTTCACACAGCTTTTAAACATACATGTCCTACGACGATCAACCAACCAAACACAACTATGCGACATTCATTTCCTGTTCTACCCTTCTCAGCTCTTCAGGACCCATATTACAGTCAAATTCAAGTTCGCAGTCTACAGCTAGTTTACGGGCACGCTCCACGACTGTAGGCAACCAAATTTTTTGAGTTCGTGTATTTTGTACAGTAAACATACGTGCTAAGAGTACTGCTATAAAGCCGCAACCACGATCGACGTTTATATGCCGTCTATAAATAGCTTGAGAAATTGAGGTTAAGAGTATACGTAGGCACTATGACCCGCAACACGGTATACATGGTCAATATTTACCGTGAAGTTGTCCATATTGAAGGCTATACTACTTTGGGCGGCTTGCATTATACGCCCTAATATATATTCTACATCTTCAGCCGCCAAACGTCTAAATGGCACTATCACCCAATAATCGTCTACATCACCGTCATCTGACCCGAATCCAAAGGACAGACTCGTCCTGACTTCACGCTCGTCGCGATTCTGAAGAGCAAATTCTATAATACGCTCTACAACCCGGCGTAGTCCGCCCTCAATACCATTGCTATACATGACTCTAGGGTCGACCCTGACTCTATACCGATTTCTAGTCAAGGCTGGGGTGGGGGCTGCGGAGCGCACCAATTCGAGGGTTATATCTTCCTCAACAGAACGGGGGGCGGCGGATGAATTAGGGGGTATATTAGCGGAAGGTGCTGCTGATGGGGGCCCTGTTGCGTAGGAGGTTGATGGTTGGGGCTCTATTATTGTAGACTTAACAGAACGGGGGACGGCGGATGAATAAGGGATATATTAGGTGCTGCTGGGGTGTTGTTGCGTAAGAGGTTGAGGGTTGGGGATCTATTACCGCTGCAACAGGCGCGTATTTCGGCCGCTTTATACCTGACGTGGTATCTCATACCTCCGCTTTGGACGTGTACCGGTATCGCTGGTGAGGGTTCAGGGGAGGAGATCACAACTACACTGTCGTCGAGGTCATCCGTAATGATGGGCTGCTCTACCTCATCGTCATTCACGGTTCTGTGGGAGAAGAAATATAAGGATCAGCACTCAAAATTTGTAATATTTTGTAAATGACTCACTTAGGAGTGTGACGTGTTAGAAAGGACTCTGTAGAAAAATTCAGATTCACGAGCCCTCCACATGTATTATATCTGGACCTACAGGATGTGGTAAAACTGTGTTTATGCTTAAAATCATTAAAGAAAAGGGGGAGATGTTCTCGAAATTTGTGCATAAAGTTATATGGTGCTATTCGACGTATCAATCAGTGTTCAACGAGTACCAAGATGATATTTTGTTCCACAAAGGCGTATATGACGTTAATTCGTTAAAGGGAAATGAACATACAATCATTGTAATTGACGATCTCATGTTGGAGATGGATAAAACGTTGCCGAGACATTACAGTATTCTCCCACCATCTTAACATAAGCGTGTTCTTCATCAATCAGAATCTATTTTTCAAAATAGATACATGCGCGATGTGTCGTTAAATACGCAATATCTAGTCTTATTCGCGCAACGTAGAGATGTATCACAAATTGGGGTATTAGCCAATCAAATGTTCCCGAATCAGCGTAAGGAGTTTTTTGGAAGTTTATAAAGAAGCTACAAGCACGCGTTACGGATATTTGCTTTGCGACCTTCATCCGCGAAACACGTTTAGAGTGCTTCTGCGAACGAATATATTTCCAAACGAGCCTGAAACGGTGTATATTCCAGAATGCCAAAGAGACTAAAGAAATACCGTGAATTAATAAAAATCTATCATCGACTGCCCGGGCAATGCAGCAGATGTTTATTAAAATATCGATGCCGACTTTTTAAAATGCATCTGTGAAATCTGTCTTAATGTTATAAATTGCAATGTATCAATGAAAACCCATCAGAAGGCTCGCCTACGCCGCTACAAGAACATAATACGTGCACTCGCTCGTAAAAGCCAAACTGTAGCGAAGAAAAACGAATTATTGTACAAACAGGAGGGTCATTTCTCCCCATCTTATTTTCAGTTTTGGGTCCTTTACTGACTAGATAATATAATGAAGAAAGTGGTAGTGATTCCCCACGAGGTGTACGCCTCACTGCAAAGGAATCCAGACACGTATCTAGATCCCCGTAAAAGCAGACTTAAAAGAATGGAAAGCGAATTGTTAGCCCTATTAAACAGTGAAAAAACACCTGATGAGAAAAGAATCTTATACCAAGAAGCTCTGCAGAAATTTCTTCACGAGTACGAAAATTATAAGAGCCCTACAGAGATTCCTGTGGTTATTAGGCACAGCACGGGGGACGATGGCGACATAGGATCTGTACCCGACGACACAGCTGACCAACCAAAAAGATTAGCCACACAACATATCGAACATGTATTACAAAATACCCTCCCACTTACATTGAGGAATAAAGGCTTAAGTCTTTATAATCTATTGAATGAGGATCCCGCCATACAATGGACCGATACAGGGGAGATCATTGTGGAAGGATCAAAGGTACAGGGATCGAATATCGTAGACATTGTCCATGATCTGGTGAGAAAGTGGGATAGGCCATCACCATCAGGATGGAAGCATATTAAAGCAAGACTACAACAAATAAATGTCCCTAAAACGTTGATAGGAAATCTGAACAGGTTAAAAGACTTGGAACATGCAACGCCTGTGACACAATTGAAGGCGCCGTCACCCCCGGCAGTAACACCTTTGAAGAGGAGCAAGAAGAGGTTAAACCAACCCTACCCACGCGCCTCTAAAATACGCAAATGGCTAACGTATTAACTAAACGCTATTATGACATTTCTACCCCATCCTCTTACGGCGGCGTAGATAGACTGTACTGAAGTGTTTACGGAGTAGGAAAAAAAGATGTTGAAAGATTTTTGAGGGAGCAGGACGCTTATACGCTTCATAAGCCTGTGAGAAAAAGGTTTAAAACAGCCAAGACAACGGCTTCCTCGATTGATTCTATTTGGCAAGCAGATTTAACAGACATGCAAAGATATTCTGTGTATAACGATGGTTACCGCTACATTCTATTCATAATAGACGTATTCTCTAGATATCTGTGGCTAGTTCCTCTGAAAAATAAATCACCTGAAACAGTTGCTAAAGACACCAAAACGCTAATGTTAAAAGAAAACAGGGTTCCTGGCTATTTTTGTACGGATATGGGGAAGGAATTTATAGGCCGTGCTTTTCAGAACATGTTGACAGAGTTTAATATCAGCTATTACACAACCAATTCTATACATAAGGCTTCTTTAGCTGAAAGAGTCCAGCGCACCATAAAGGAACGCATGCATCGTTATTTTACACATAAAAACACATACATATTTCTAGACATTCTGGAATCATTGGCATCATCCTACAACCGCTCACACCATCGCACGATTGGGGCAACACCTAACGACGTTTTAGAAAGAGGTACGCTCCCGAGAAGAGATGGATCACCACCACCACCACCACACTCTACGCGCTTCAAAATCAATGATTATGTAAGGCTGTCGCGTTCGGGGAATAAATTCGCAAAGGGTTTTGAGCAAGGATGGACACGCGAGATTTTTAAAGTTAGGGCTGTGAGACCTAAAGGTGAGCTAATGATGTATTACATTGAAGATTTGAATGGGGAAGAAATCTCAGGAGGCTTTTACCGCGAGGAATTGCAGAAAGTTGCGTTTAATTTAGAAAAAAATGTGTTTAAAATTGAGAAAATTTTAGGAAGCAAAGGTTCAGGAAGGAGAAAAATGTACCTGGTGAAATGGCTAAGGTACCCAGAAAGCTTCAACACCTATATAAAAGCTGATGCAATAATGAAGCTTAAATAGTATGCAACATGGCTCCTAACCATTTCTACGTCACACTCCCGTCCTCCTCGTCCCTGTCTGTACACCCTAACAACACACTAGCCAACTTTGTAACAGAACTCCATGGGCACATTGAATTGGGTCGTGATTCGTATGAGGTGGGGATAGGCGAAATTCAGCTGGACACCGTCTTTTTAAATATTGAACATAAAGAAACCGTTTTTACAATTCTTAGAGACATTGACGAGTGTGAAAAAGCTGGGGTAGCTATGGATGAAACTATGCGCATCGCTCGGACTAAGATTGCACGGTATTACAGTACAGAAGTAAGACTAGGGCCGGGTCAATATGGTTCGGCCGAGGATGTTGTGAGAGGCTTAAACGTAAGTTTAAGAAACTCAAACCTTACGAATGATTTAGTATATGAAATCGTAAACAACCCTGCACATACACTAATCCTAAAATCAAAGACTAACAGACGTCTTAAAGAACATAGAAAGTTCAAGATTCTAACCAACGGCCGATATAGCGCAGCCTTCCAACGAGACACATTTCACGAGACACAGTATAACTTGTCCAGATTAATGTATCAATTGAAGAAGGCGAAATTGGCTGAAAGGTCCCCAGACATGTGCTATATTTACAGTAATATAGTGGAGCACCAGTTTGTTGGGGATACCCAGGCACGCCTGCTGCGCATTGCTCACATCCCCAACCATAGAGGAAGGAGTTTGAGTATTACATATGACAGACCCCATTATGTGAATGTCGCAACTAATTTAATAACCAATATCACAATATATATAAGAACGATTGAGGGCGAAAACTTCCCATTCGGTAACGGGAGCTTAACAGTGAAGCTACACTTTCGACGCACTGAGTTATAATGGATAGAAAGCCTTTCACCGTCTATCGAGGGATGCGATACCAGCGCGGTAGTGGACTTGGATCCATTTTTTCATCCATACTACGTACGGCTGTTCCTTTGCTGAAGAGGGGTGCCAGATACCTTGGAAGGAAAGCGCTACAATCAGGAATTAACACTGCAGAAGACATATTGGCGGGGCTAAACCTAAAGAAGCTCTAAAAAAACATTTAAAGCGTACACGGAACGAAATCATCAAAGATGCAAAGAGAAAAATGCGTGGTGGCGGGAAGAATAAGAGGACTCCCCGGAAGAAGAAGGGGTCACGTGGTATTAAACGTAAAAGGCTATCAAAAAAGAAATGCTGTAAGCGAATGAAACCTATGGTTGACCACTTTTTTGACTGATATAAGCTAAGGATATTGATCTCATGAATCATAGTTTGTTTACCACTTGTCGAGAGAGGAGTCACTATTTCGCCATGGCACGCTTCATCCACCCATGTAGTTCACAATGCTGTAAATCGGAGCTGTCCTTTTTTGAGCTCCCGCCAACCCAAGTTTCTATTGAGCACAGTGACTTTATTACAATTAACCCTTTAAACACAATTAGTTCCCCGAGTGCACCTATAGAATTCGTGATACCCAGCTCAGGTCCTTACTTTTTTGATCCAAGCTGTGTGCACATGTACGCTAAGCTACGTATAGCCCATTCTGATGGAACGGTCTGCGATGACAAATATGCTGTATACCCTGAAACAAACTTTCTGCACGCCATATTCAACCAGTGTGACGTATATTTAAATCAGACCAACATATCGGCAGGCACGGGGTACTATCATCTACGAGTCTATTTGGAAAATGTCCTCAACTTTTCCAAAGAAGCGAAGGCTACCTTTTTAAGTGCAGAGGGATATTATCAAACTAAAGATGAAAATAGTATAAAGGACAAATTTAAAAATTCTAAAAAGAAAATATACGAGTGTTTTGGACGGTTGCACACAGATTTCACTTTCCAGGAGAAGTTGCTTGTGAACGGGGTGGATATGAAAATAAAGCTCACCCGCACGAGTCCTGAGATCTGCTTAAATCTGGATGAATCAAGAAGAGGGTGCAAAGTCCGTTGTGGTTCACATTATGGACACATACCTCCGCGTACGGCGAGTGAAATTAAGTTCACCAAAACAACTAGAAATTGAGAAAAATTTACTAAACGCTACAGTGAAATATCCTATTAACAGAGTGCAGATCAAACTATATACGGTTCCTGCAGGGTTGGCATCGAAGCAGATAGAAAACATTGCCCTGGAAATCTTCCTAAAAGGATATTAATCGGCATGCAGGACCACGCTTCGGTGAATGGAAAATATAAAAAGAGTGCCTTTAAATTCGAGAATTTCGGACTTAAAAATATAACTCTATACGTTAATGGCACTGCTTTGGGTGGAACAATGGGTACGGACTATTCATCAGACGCTGTGTTACCGCTTTGTGCCAGAGCCTATAGTAATCTGACCCATATTGCAGGTGATTGTGATGAGCTTGGTAATGGGGTAACGCAGGAAGAATTCATTGATCAATTTAACCTTTACCCGTTTGACATTACACCTGACTTATCTGCTAGCGTAAATACCCATTTAACCCCACAGCAGAGCGGAAACATCTCAGTGCGGCTGGAATTCGCCAAGCCTATAGACGCTCCTATTAGTGTACTAGTATATCTCGAATCGCAAGCCCTAATAGAAGTAGATAGATTTAGAAGCGTTATCACTGACTTTTAAAATGGATGCTAATACACTTCAGAAAGTAATGGAGCGAGTCACACGTTCCAAATTTATCGGCGTGTTTGCGAAGAATGAAACATTGAGTTTGCCAAGTACGCGAGAATGCGGTAGTCTTATTGTGAACACAGACATCATCGGTAATGAATGGATTCACTGGATCGCTGTCTATTTTAAAAATAGACAGCGCCTGTACTATTTTGATTCACTCGGTACTCAACCCTGGAGTGATCCTATTATTGTAAAATTTCTCGCTCAGTTACATATTCCCGAAGTTGTGTGGACCCCATTTCGCATGCAAGGATATTTTACTAATGTTTGCGGAATGTACTGCGTCTCATTTCTCATGCATATGTCAAATGATAAAGAATTTATAAATTTTTTAAATTTATTTGACCCGTGTCACACTCGCCGAAACGATGAAATGGTATGCAGACAGATAAAAAACCGTTTTCCAATTGTACGTACTCGTTGTATATTATAATGTTTTTGTTCGTATATTTGTAACGATATATTCTGTAGCTGTTTATTGTACTGATTTCTTTCATTTAATAAATTTATGAAATATATTGTCTTCTTATCCCAAAAGATCGAAAAACACTTACATTATTTCGGTGTGACATTGTTGACTGATCAGTATATCCTCCCTATTCCGAGATTCTTCAAAAGATTGTATAACACGTGTCAAATCCTCATCGGACCTTAAAGGAATAATGCTTTTAAAACATATACAGAGATACAGACAGATCCCCATTATGTGAAGATATCTTTGGTTCGAGGAATAACATTGAATGCCATAAAAATTTCGATTTTAGCATAATGGGGATAACCAAATAACATTGATTGACATTTTTGGCGAGTATCTATTTGACGAGATACTACAACTCTCCATATATATATAAAAATTCTAATTATAGACACTTACATTTCTATGGTAGTCCCTTGCGTCGGGTTGTAAGGAGCGTCACTGCAAATATCTTCTACCGTTTGCGTTGAAAATAATTCGCCACGGTCAATCGCATTGAAAAGACTAATTGCGGTTAATGCTGCAGTATCACGTTCTTCATACAATTCCGGGGAGACGTACAGGTCCATGGTGGAGGATGCGTGACATTGTTGACTGTTCAGTATATTCCCCGTATTCCGAGATTCTTCAAAAGATTGTATAACACGTGTCAAATCCTCATCGGACCTTAAAGGAATAATGCTTTTAAAACATATACAGAGTATACAGACAGATCCCCATTATGTGAAGATATCTTTGGTTCGAGGAATAACATTGAATGCCATTAAATTTCGATTTTAGCATAATGGAGTAACAAAATAACATTGATTGACATTTTTGGCGATTATCTATTTGACGAGATACTACACCCCATCCATATATATATATATATATATATAAATTCTAATTATAGACACTTACATTTCTATGGTAGTCCCTTGCGTCGGATTGT
>JAJOZX010001881.1:0-222500 GCA_023014485.1 Bathynomus jamesi | reverse complement strand
TCAGCCAGAATAGAGGCTTATAAAAGACCGCGAAGTTGGTGAAAGATTCATTCCAGCTCGGCTCCCAGCCGAGCAAGGACCTCTGGTCCTTCTCTTTCAGGCCCTTTGGTAAAACCCCTTAGTGGCCTCTTAGGTTAGGAAAACGAAAATAACTTGGGGGAGAACTCCTCTCTCTCTCCTTCAGGTGTCTCTCTCTCTCCTACAGGCGTCTCTCTCTCCTTCAGGCGTCTCTCTCTTCTTCAGGTGTCTCTCTCTCTCTCTCTCTCTCTCTCTCTCTCCTACAGGTGTCTCTCTCTCTCTCCTTCAGGCGTCTCTCTCTTCTTCAGGTGTCTCTCTCTCCTTGGCTCAGTCAACTGGCTGATTCAGCCAACTGGCTGATTCTGGCTGATTAGGAGCCTATAAAACAACGCCTACTCGGCTGAAGTCTTAATGTGCACTTGGCTCCTGCCAGGTGAACACCTCTCCTCCTTTCTCTCCTCCTTTCTCTCTGGCCCTTTGGGGGGAATAGCTTGGGGGAGGCCCCCAAATTGCATGCCCCTTGCAACCTAGGTTGGCAACAAAGGCCAGTACTCTTTTTTCTTCTTTTTTTCTTTTTTTCTTTTTTCTTTTTTTTTTCTTTTTTTCTTTTTTTTATATTTTTTTTTGCAACCCCCCACCGCCCTTTGCAACATCCCCCACCCCATTTTGCAACCCCCCCCCCCTTTGCAACATTACATAATAACCTGCAACATTCTTGCACTCTCCCCTTTTTCGGCTATACTACTGTCCGTGAACAATACCCGTCCCCATTGGACCATAGTGGAGTGGCGTTACGTCCGTGGACCAAAAACTGACAGGGTATATTCGGAGAACTTAAGGTGGCAGCCCCACCACCGGACTCGGCTGCTGTGGGTTAATCCCCTGCACAGCCTAAACACTACGATTACGGAAACTGAAACTGTGCAAAACCGGATGAATCTAACGTTGACGAACTTTGGTATGAAATATCAGACACGAATTGGATGCTGGAATATACGAACTATGTATAAGGCATCGAGGCTTAAGCAAATTGCAAGAGAGGTTGAGAGATATAGGGTGGCAGTTCTGGGATTGAGAGAAACGAGGTGGACAGGAGACGGAGAAGTACGAGTGGGACCATGCCAGAAACTATTGTACTCCGGAAGACCAAGTGGAGAAGAACATAGAGAAGGTGTAGGCATATTGCTCACAGGAGAGGTGGAGATGAGTTTATTAGAATGGGAGCCAATATCTTCGAGAATAATAAGAGTAAGATTTAAGACAAAGGCTAGACCCATAACAATTATTCAATGTTATGCGCCTCCAGAGCAAGCGGAGGATGAGCAGACGGAAGAGTTATATGAAGAGCTCACTACAGTTTTTGGGGGAGTTAACAGTTGACGCCCTGTGCTCCACTAGGAGTGAGGAGGACATAAACAAACACTAAACATGTTAGGTTAAGCGGCTATGTTGGCCTTATTTTTGTATTACGTTCAGTGTATAATAGGTAAGATCGTACTTGTATGTTAGGTTAAGTGGCTATGGATTGTGAATGATCCGCAACAAAGATGTTCTGTTTGTTGTGTAATTAATAATTTAAAATATAGTTTCCACAAAATCATATCCGAACTCAGCTTCCCATAATTCATCATCATTTTAATTAAACTCTCTTTTATTTTCATAATTTCTCTGATTTTTTCATTAAGCTACAATTATTTATTTTCTCGTACGTATACAAATTATTTTTTTCAGTTAATGATGTCTCATATAATAACAATATGCATAAAATTATCAGATAATTTAATTAATCAAACAGCATGAGGGTATGCTAGGTTAAGTGGCTATGTTGGCCTTATTTTTAATTAAGTTCCAGTGTATAATACGTAATATTGTACTTGTATGTTAGGTTAAGTGGCTATGGATTGTGAATGATCCGCAATAAAGAGGTTTTGTTTGTTTGTTTGTTTAAGTTACTCATTTGAATCATTTCTACCATATTTCAAGAGCTGAAATTTTTCGGTGTTAAATGTCATATTGTTGTCTTCTGACCATGTGTATATTTTGTTCGTGTCTCTCTGCAAGGCCTTCACTTCATTTCCATCGCTGATTTTTCTGCTGATCTTTGTATCGTCTGCAAAGGATGTTACTATACTGTTGCTGTTTACTCTACTGTCTATGTCTGTTAGCATGATAATGAACAGGAGTGGGGCCAGCACTGTGCCTTGTGTTACTGAGCTGCGTACTTCTGATTCTGATGATGATACACTTGAATTTTGACGACCTGTAGTCGTTCTCTGAGGAAGTTGTAGATCCATTTTCCCACTTTGCCTGTTATTCCCATATGTTTAATTTTATGTGCTATTATACCATGATCACACTTGTCGAAAGTTCTAGCAAAATCCGTGTATATGACATTATAGTTTTCATTGCTTTCAAGTGCATCTAGGATATTGTTATAATGCTCTATAAGTTGTGATAGGCATGATCTTCCTGATCGGAATCCGTGCTGATTTTCG
This sequence comes from Bathynomus jamesi, assembly GCA_023014485.1. Taxonomy (NCBI): domain Eukaryota; kingdom Metazoa; phylum Arthropoda; class Malacostraca; order Isopoda; family Cirolanidae; genus Bathynomus; species Bathynomus jamesi. Next base: position 219,987 of record JAJOZX010001881.1, on the reverse strand, counting down.
TTGAAATTTTCAAATATTTTCAAATATTTTCTTTCAAATATTTTGGTGAGGTGCGACGTCAATGATACTGTCGAGGGGTACGTCCCTGAATGGGCCCTCGATTTGTTTTAGACGACTAAGGACGATGAATACCGGGGTTGGTCCCCTTGGTTGGAGTCGGAATTATATCCGAAGGATAATAGACACGTCACTCTCGGGTTACCAGTGGATGCACTCGGCGCTCGCGCCTTGTCAAAAATGTGTGTGGATGTCACTGACCACTCTTACCTCAATTGGTCGTAAAGTTTCGGAAGATCACCTTTGAGTGCTTCCGTACGGTGGTTGAAACGAGTTTATGCGGTGAATGGAAACACTAACTAAATTTAACAGTCTTTTTATTAATTCACTTTGGGACAAATTCTTTTTATATCAAAAATAATATTTAATTAAATTAAATGAAATTAAATTAATTAAATTAAATTAATTAATGAGTTAACTTTAGTTACGTAAAAAATAGCGATTATTAACAGCTCTTAAGGTGAGACTTAAGACAGATTAATCGGGACAAGTTAACTAAAGCTTATGAACAATTTATAAATATTTTAAGTTAAGTTCCAATATCAATTGGAAGCTAAATTGACCGGAGGGGTAGTGCCACTGCAGGAATAATTACAACTTTAAGTCACAGAGTTTACGTATTATGAAGATGTCAGAAAGCAAAGAACCTCGTTTCCGACGCTCTCGGGGTTTTTATAACCTCGGGGTAGGCGGAGACGAGGTAAACTAAGGGTCACCCTCTTACGGGCGGAGCCTAACAGCAAGCGCCTATAATAGTTTTCATATTCGAATTTAAGCGGAGGCGACGTTAATTACTGCCTCGATTGGGAGATGGAACTTCGGGAGAGTTCCGGGGGCGAACCAATCATGATCGAAATAGGTTTCGCGGAATTTACATTTTTCTTTTGATAATAAAGCATAATTATAGGATCGAGAGGCGCCAGGGGGCGGCATGGAAGGAGGGTCGAACCTATACAAAAGGGAACTGATTTGGAAGGAATTTATAGGGCGCAAATGAATTTCATTCGAGAGAATCACTTTTGCGTGATTCTTTGGAAAAGAGAAATAGGGGTTAGGGAGAGCTGAAATTTGGTATGCGAGTAGGTCGAGCTAGGGGAAATCTGGTGGGCTATAGGTTGACACAATTATGCTTTATCTATGGGAATAGGTCAGATTTTAGGAAAATTTAATAATAAAAAATATAAAAACTGAGGTGTTTATAGACGCTTGCCTTGCATCACGTGATGCTGACAATAATAGAGACGCGGAGGGATCGAAGAATTCATGCGATGTGCATATTTTCATATGCACCTCGCATCTAACAATTTAGATTGGATTATGGATTTATGGATTACTGGGATTATGGGATTTATACGGATTACATGGGATTATGGATTATGGGATTTATGTGGATTACATTGGATTTCTCCGCGTATGAAAGAATGCACACTCTGTGATGTCAGAACAAAGGAATTTTGGGTTCAAGGTTTAGAATGCAATTCGTCGGAGACGAACTCTTTTGTACCGTAAGGATTTACACTACGGGACACTACCTCCCCTTCTGCAAAAGTAACAATTAAACAAAAAAATAATACGGTCAACAGTTTTAAGCAGAAACAAAAACTAATATGTACATGCTAGCTAACTAATTAAAATTTGGATTTCTCGGTGTAGTGACAGCTAACGGGGGGCCGAAGATTGGGGCAGACCGTCCGGGGCTTCTTCCGAAGGTGAGGGCTCCGAAGTAGGGGCATTCCACTTCAGTCGTCGACACGGGCGGCAAGCAAGGAAGATGAATATAATTATTAGTATTAGTAAGACAGCGGCGGCGTTGACGTAGGTGAGGGGCTGAACGTGGGATAAGACATGAGACCGTTCTTGGAGGGTTTCGGTGATACGATCCAATTGCTGATCCCAAGGGGGATAGTTAAAGGAAGGTACAAGAGTTACAGAGGCAAGAGGAAGGTTGAAGAGAGGAATTGGTGGGAGGTGAGCCATAGGGTGTACAAGACGAGGCGTGTTGTTAAGGGAGCGTACTCTGGGGTTTGTGGATATAAAGCTAGAGGTAATAATAGAACAACCGGAGGGGATTCTACTAACTGGATCCAATTGTATCATACTACGGTTGTTCGGGCAATCCAGGGTTGCTTCACGTTTTTGGGGGATGGACAGGAGGAGGTCGGAACTTATTTGGAGCTGAACGGGGGTTGAGGGTCGAATGCTCGGAACGTGCAATTTGCACGGGACGAATTTTGTAACAGCATTAGATAACAAGGTTTCTGAAAATGTATGGAAACAAAGGGTTGGAGTGGAGGGCAAATGAGGAATTTGGTTGACAAAGGTGTCCTACAGTGAGTAATGTCGCGGGTGGTAAACAGGGTGTACTGTTGGTAGGTTTTGGAAAGGAAAAAGTATGGGTGTTCTGTGTGTAAGATGAAACGGGTTACGTTTTCCCTCATAGAGTAAACTGTGGGAAAGGGGTGAAAAAGATAAGCGTTGTATATTTGAGCATCGAAGAAGGGTATAACAATAATGATAGAGAATGGAGACAAAGGTAAGCATAGTGGCCGAAGTTAACATTATTAATAATTTTGGGTGTGTTAGCGGTTACTTCCGAGAAGTTCTCCAGGAAGGGAATTTGGGTCTCACCTTGGGTTTGACCGAAGGTCGGTCCGGGGGACGAAGGGGGTGAGGTGGATGGGTCGCTGAAGTAGTGGCTAGGGACTCGGGTATTCGCGCAGTTGGAGCAGGCCGAGTCGATGGCAGCAGGGGTGTTTTCGGTGGTAGGGAGGGGCTTTGTGGAGGTGTCTTGTCTTGTGTAGGTGTCTTAGGGACGGAGTGGAGTGTGGGTACGGGGTCGGAGCTTGGCTCGAGTAAAGGGCTATGTGTGTGTTCTAGTGACTCGGGTATTCGCGATTGGGAGCGAGTCCACGGGCCTTGCGACGACTCCTGTGGTCGAAATCGATATGTCACCGTAGGGTCTGTTTTAGGTCGTCGATAGGTGAGGGTGGTGATGGTGAGTCGGGGGGCTCCTCACTGGCTGCGGGGCCCTCCGGTAGAATTTTAAAGTTTGGAGTTGTCTCCGGGGCTTCTTCCAAAGGTGAGGAAGGAGCAGCAGGGAGTGGCTCCAGTTCATTTTCAGGTTCAAGGATAGCTTCCTCAGGCTGTACGGACAGGGTAGTCCGAGGGGGCCTTAGGTAGTTTTCCCACTCGTCCGACTTCTCGGTTTCGGTAGTGGTAACGCGGGGTTGGGTTGTATCCCCTTGTTGTCGGGACGACTTCGGTTGAGGGGGATTCGGATCCTCATTCGTAACCTTAATTTGGTTGGCATGAACAACCTTTTTCTTTAAGGTTTGTAAGTGTTGGATGGTGAAGGTGTTATGCCCCAGGTCTTCGAGGACGCGATATGGCCCTACCCATTTTGGACAGAGTTTTCGACTGAGGCCCGGAGGCTTCGTACCTGCCAACCAGCAACGGTTTCCAGGTATTACGGTCCGTTGCTTAGGGTACCGCTTGTGTTGGTAGTGGACCATTCGGTCGGTCTCATGGTTGAGACATCGTCGTGTATCTTCGAAAACTTGGAACGAATGGCGAGCCAGGTCGTCCGCATAGCGTTGAGGTTCCTGTAGGTCCCTCTTCGGTGGAGTCGTTTGGGAGGTCGAAAGGAAATCTTGCATCGTAATGATACAATCTAAAATGAGGGGTGTCCCGATGAGTTGACTGTGGTTGTTGTTAACAGTCCACTGCACCATGGAGATGCACTCGTCCCAATTACGTTGGTCCGCGTCCACGAGATGTCGTAGGACGTTAAGGATCTTTTCGTTCTGCCTCTCAACCAGACCATTTGCTGCCGGATGGTACGGTGTTATTTGTACCTTTTGGATGTGGAGACGTTTGCATAACTCTACGAACATCGCGGAGGTAAATTCCCGAGCGTTGTCCGAGAGCAACACGACCGGCGTGTTGTGCCGTTGAATTACTCGTTCGAGTAAACACTTGGCAATTATCTCCGATGTATGGGCAGGCACAGGTACAATTTCATTATACCTGGTAAAATGGTCGGTGAAAACGACAACGTATTTGTTTCCATTTCGACTTTGGATAAAGGGGCCCATCACGTCCATTCCTACGCGCTCCCAAGGTCTAACAGGAACGGGGTACGCATGCATATGCGCGGTGGGCGGACGCGCTCCTTTATGCCTGGCACATGCTGAGCATGCCTTGCAATGTTCTGTTACCTTGGTGCGCGTAAGTGGGAAATGGTAACGCGCTTGGACCAACTTTAGGGTTCGTTCAATTCCGGGATGCCCAGCACAAACGCTGTCGTGGCAAAGTTTAATTGCCACGTCTTGAAGACTCTCGGGAACTTCTGCCACGTATTGCCCAGGAGAAATTTGATAATTCAAAATTTGATCCTGGAAAGCATACAACTGGTGAAGTTCCGAATTTGGTTGGGCTTTTAATTGCTGCACCAAATTAGAGATATACGAGTCCTTGCGTTGTGCCTCGAAGAGCGTGTCTCTATCGAAATTGGGAATAGTCTCAATCCGATGAATTCCACGGACCTCTTCGGGTTTATTTATTCGGGATAAACAATCCGGGAGAACGTTGAGTTTTCCGGGACGGTGAACGTATTCGGGGCTAAAGTCCTGGACGGTAAGAGCCCAGCGACCTAATCGCCCGTCGGGTAGTTTTTTAGAAAATATAGAGGTTAACGGAGCGTGGTCCGTTTTTACTGTTATTTTATACCCGTAGATAATATTCTTGAACTTCTTCAGGGCCCATACGATGGCTAAAGCTTCTCGTTCAGTCCCTGAATAGTTACGTTCGGGTTTGGATAGTAACCGACTCGCATAAGCCACAGGTAGTTCGGTACCTTCTACTTCTTGGAGTAGGACGGCACCTAACCCGTAGTTAGAAGCGTCCGTGGCTACTATAAAAGGTTTACCAAAATCCGGGAACTGCAGTATGGGTTCTTGCAGGAGTTTGTCGCGGAGATCAGTAAAGGCTTTCTGATGCTCAGAATTCCATTCAAAAGTAGCCTTCTTTTTGAACAAATTGGTCAAAGGAGCGGCTATGTCTGAAAACCTAGGAATGAAATTGCGATAGAATCCTACAAACCCGATAAAGGTTCGCACTTCATCAACGTTTCGAGGAACAGGGTAATTTAGGAGAACCTGAAGTTTGGCGGGATCCGGTCGGATTCCGTCAGAGGCAAGAAGAAATCCTAAATACACAAGCGAGGATCGGAAAAATTGGCACTTAGTCAATTTTAGTTTGAGATTCTCGTTCGAAAGACGTCTGAAGACTTTGGCAAGACGTACGAAATGTTCTTCGACTGTATCGCTATAGATCACTATGTCATCTAGATAGACTAAGGCATGAGACCCTAATAATCCGGACAACACAATGTTCATAAGTCGAGAGAAATTCGCAGGACCGTTTCGGCACCCGAATGGCAAAACATTCCACTCGTAATGGCCCTGGTTGGTAGTGAACGCAGTACATGGCCGTGACTCTGGAGACAGAGACATCTGCCAGTACCCTGAAGCTAAATCCAGCGAGGTAAAATATTTAGCTTTACCAACATATTGAATGACCTCCTGCATGTTGGGAAGCGGAAATCGGTCTGGAACGGTCACTTTTCAGGCGTCGGTAGTCGATGCACGGCCTTAACGTTCCGTCCTTCTTCTTGACCAGGATCAACGGAGAAGACCAAGGACTAACCGACGGTCGGATAACATCCAAATCTAACATTTCCTTCACGTGTTCCTCAACAACCAACTGCTGGGAGTGCGGAACGCGATATGGCGGAATGTAGATGGGCTTTGTGTTATCCGCGAGATTAATATGAAAGGGGACGAGGTTTGAACGTCCCAAAGCATCACCCTTGAGTGCGATGATGCTTTCGTGTTCGACCAAGAAGTCCAATAATTGGTCAAACAAGTCCGGGTCGCTGCAAAGGAAAGAATTTGCGGGATCGGACTCTAGACATGCTTTGTAATTAGCACGTAATGTTTGCTGAGGTACGCCTCCAGGAGTACACCTGCGTACGTCGTGAGAAATACGAATAGGCTCAGCTTGGGCCAAATAGGCCTTGCCTATTACCGTATTAGGTTGTAACGTAATGGATTCGGAACCAACATTAGCGCACAGTAGAGGGATAGTTGCCTCTTCGCTAGTGCACAGACTGCGTGCAATTACTAAGCCTGAATGTTGAACTTGGTTTTCAAGAACATTCTCCACGACTACTGAAGTCGCAGGATCCACGTAAGTACCATCGTTAAAGGTAACAATTACGCGGAAGCAGACCTGTTGGTTGGGCTCAAGAACGAATTCTTCCTTAACTCTCAACTGAAACTCATCGGTTGGAACAGACTCTGAACTAACTTTCAAGGAACGCCGGACTTGGCGTGCAACGGGATTTTCACCCGACTCTAAACCACACGGCGACAAAGCCGGAAAAAATGGAATCCCTCCATTACTAGGATTACAACAATCCTGTAGGGTTCCATCAAAATCGGGAACATCTTCCGAAAAAACCTTCAACCCTGCTTCAACAGCAGTTGAAAAACGAACCTCTGGGTTCGACTCCGTATTCACTAACGGAATAAGTTGTCCTTGCACTTGGACAACGTTGGTTTCAAACTTAAGATCCCAACCATTTCCTTTTAGGAAGGGATAACCGAGTAAAATGTCGGTAGGAAAGTGCATAGAGTCTTGTACGATTACGCAATCGGCATTGAAGCCTAACTTGCCGAGTTTCAGTTTAAGTCTAACTTGCCCCATGGAGGGTATGGTTCCTCCATTAACGTTCTTTAAAACAACCTTCGACGGGAAAAGTTCCAATTTGGAAACTCCCGGAATTTTATTCAAACTAGACTGTTTAATCAGGTTAGCGTTGCTACCTGTGTCTAGCAACCAAACATATCTACACTTCGAACGCGAAGTGGAATGACAGCATCTTCAAACGTATTACTAATTGTGCAAACATATGACGTGGGAACGTCAACAGAGTTTGCCACAATTCTCTGTGAAGCGGGACGAGACTCATAGGTCTCGGGTTCAATGCAAGGGATTTCTGAAAAGGGGAACTTAAAGGATTCTACAGTGGTATCTGGATTATTCCGTGCAGGGCCCTCGGGGTCCTTAAGTGGAGCAGTAACTCCTGGTTTTTCCCACAACGGAATAGCTACCCCTGGGGAGGGCAACCCGGCTCGTCCTCTTACTGGAATCCTGGAGCCGGCAGGTCCTCTAAAAAATCATCGGGCAGATTGGTCGTCTCCCGACTTTCCAGTTCTAAGGCTGGTGATCTGGTGTATCCCAGCTCGGTCAAACATTCGTAAAATATTTCGAACTTCCTGGTTCGATAGATTAGGGTTAGGGTTAGTTATATAAGAGGGGGTTCCCTCAGGGTATCCCTTTTCTTTGGCCTCCTGGGAGGCCGGCATTTGGGACGATCTCCCCCGCCGGTGACCGGATTCCCTGCAGGAATCGCAATAAAAAAAGACCAGGAACAATAAAACGCGCCAAGAAAAAAGTCAAAAAAATCAAAAAAAGCAGCCGCCCTGCATTGGTTTTATACCATGTCCTACTTGACAGCAGTTGTAACACCGTAGGGGCGAACTTGGGGGAGTCTGTCGCGATGAGTTTGGTCGAGACTGGTTCGACGGCGCGGGCGTTGCAGAAGCAACCTTTTGCTTCTGGGGCCTTCCTGTTTGTTCGGTTGCATAACGGATGGACGGGGAGGTTTTGGTTCGTGCTTCCCTCGGTTGACGAATATTCAGATCAGTTGAGTTTGGACACGACTCCTTCATTTTGTTCACGACCGTTGCTAACGACGCGGTGAGATCCGCGTGTTTCTGGAATCTAACTTGGTGGTGACTTGGTAGGTTCGCATACATGGCCGAAAAGGACAATATCTTCGCCGTTTGCGAGGACATTTTATAATCAAAAGCTCCTTCAAGGGCTAAGATGACACTATTCATAGTGCCTTGAATGCGATTCCTAAACTCCATAAAATCTTCACCATCCTGCCAACGCAATCGGAACAAATTCGTCATGGCCACAAATGGTTGAGTGTCGCTGACATCTCGGAAATTGTCCAAGAGAATCCGACGATACTGGGTCCATGTAGTGGCCGCTTCTAAGTCGGGGTTAGTGTCAACAAACTTCGATGCTGACCCTTCTTCTAGATCAACAAACCGTTGTGCTTCCAAGATCTTATCCTTGTCCGTGATCACCTTCTCATTCTCGAAATATACTTCCAGTTTGTGGAGCCAGTGGTGAACAAGTGGCTCGGTGGTCTTTCCCGCGACGGTTCCCTTAAATCTTGGAACGGACGCCGGTAAGTTGAGTAACCTGGAATACATAATATTCGTGGCAGGCGCGGTCGCGGCGGGCGCGGCAGCAGCAGCAGTGGAAGCAGTGTTAGTGTCAGCCATGTTGATGTTGGGGATGCGGCGACGTTTGGGGAAGGACGGGCGTGGAGGTGTAAGTGGTAATAAAAATTCCCGGTCTGAATCGGAATCGGAATGTGGCATACACGTCACGCGCGAAAACAAACAATTGAAGTGTGTTTTGGCAGTGTGGTCCTAGTATATATAGTATCAGCGTGTTTGCGTTGTTTTGTTTTTTTGGGGGGGTGTCCAAATTAAGTAAACTACTAATTATTTAATTAAAAAAAATTAGAAGTTTAAAAATTCGGTTAACTTAATCAAACGCAAAACAATCGAGGAAACCTCAACAATTGCAGTAACACACTAAAATATCGTATATCAGGAACGACGTGATAGCTAAAAAAAACAAGTTATGCCAGTATTGTTCTATCACTCTCCTTAAATAGGTGTTATCATAGTAATAAAAAAAAATGAAATAAGAAAAAAAATAAAGGTTGGGATAGCAAAAGGTTACTTGTAATCCGATTGTCGAATCGTTGGTCTCCAATGAATGAAGAGTCCCACACAAAGTCCCTTTCCGTATCCTCGATCCTAACGATGGCAACGTGAGTTCCAGTGGTGGTGGATCCTACCCTCTGCCTGAGTCCGCAAGGAAGTACCCTAGTCGTGCCCCAATCGTAATCACGGATGTGGCCTGCAATTAGGTCACAAGCGTAATTTCCGTAGCACCAAGTAAAACAATTAAAATGAAAAGAATAACCTAACCCTACCTAACCTATTCAATTACACGAAAAAAAAAGTAAAATATTACACTCGGTAATTCAATAATGAAAACGAATTTAAAATAATTCACTTATTAAAATCGTTAAAGAAAAATAATAATAAATGACTACTTAGTCACAATAATAGCGTATTTCACTATTACGTAATTAATTAAAATTACACGTTAATTTACACTAAGTTTGATAATTAAGAAAAATTATTAAGTGGTGAAAATCACTTCACGGATCCCACTTACTCAAAGTGAAAAAACTAAACAAAAAGAAAATTAAAATTTTCTTAACGTTTGTTTGTAGTTAGTATTACTAGTCACCATTCACCGTGAACTATTACGGTGGCAAAAGTAATGTTAATGATTAGTGTATAAATTGTGTACACAATTTAAAGATTATAATTGGGTTAAAGGTAATCAGTGATACTTAATAGTTACGTTCATTTATCACTCAAACGTAAAAACGTTCGCGTGAAGTGGACCGAGAGAGGAAACTGAGAGTCGTGGCGTCAGCTGGCGTCTCTCTCGATTTGAAGGTCACTCGGAGATGAGACAAGGGCTGGGCGGTGACGTCATGTACAGCCTTGGCGCCTTCCGAGAGGAGTGAGGGAGAACCCGGGGCGAGATGGGCAAGACTTCGTTCACCCAAATTCCGGGTCCTCGGGATTCCTGGGTCCTCTGCGTCTCGGTGGGACCTCCAGTGTCGAGGGGTACGTCCCTGAATGGGCCCTCGATTTGTTTTAGACGACTAAGGACGATGAATACCGGGGTTGGTCCCCTTGGTTGGAGTCGGAATTATATCCGAAGGATAATAGACACGTCACTCTCGGGTTACCAGTGGATGCACTCGGCGCTCGCGCCTTGTCAAAAATGTGTGTGGATGTCACTGACCACTCTTACCTCAATTGGTCGTAAAGTTTCGGAAGATCACCTTTGAGTGCTTCCGTACGGAGGTTGAAACGAGTTTATGCGGTGAATGGAAACGACTACTAAATTTAAGTCTTTTTATTAATTCACTTTGGAACAAATTCTGTTTATATCAAAAATAATATTTAATTAAATTAAATGAAATTAAATTAATTAAATTAAATTAATTAATGAGTTAACTTTAGTTACGTAAAAAACATAGCGATTATTTAACAGCTCTTAAGGTGAGACTTAAGACAGATTAATCGGGACAAGTTAACTAAAGCTTAATGAACAATTTATATATATTTTAAGTTAAGTTCCAATATCAATTGGAAGCTAAATTGACCGGGAGGGGTAGTGCCACTGCAGGAATAATTACAAACTTTAAGTCACAGAGTTTACGTATTATGAAGATTGTCAGAAAGCAAAGAACCTCGTTTCCGACGCTCTCGGGGTTTTTATAACCTCGGGGTAGGCGGAGACGAGGTAAACTAAGGGTCACCCTCTTACGGGCGGAGCCTAACAGCAAGCGCCTATAATAGTTTTCCATATTCGAATTTAAGCGGAGGCGACGTTAATTTACTGCCTCGATTGGGAGATGGAACTTCGGGAGAGTTCCGGGGGCGAACCAATCATGATCGAAATAGGTTTCGCGGAATTTACATTTTTCTTTTGATAATAAGGCATAATTGTAGGATCGAGAGGCGCCAGGGGGGCGGCATGGAAGGAGGGTCGAACCTATACAAAAGGGAACTGATTTGGAAGGAATTTATAGGGCGCAAATGAATTTCGTATTCGAGACAACCACTTTTGCGTGATTCTTTGGAAAAGAGAAATAGGGGTTAGGGAGAGCTGAAATTTGGTATGCGAGTAGGTCGAGCTAGGGGAAATCTGGTGGGCTATAGGTTGACACAATTATGCTTTATCTATGGGAATAGGTCAAGATTTTAGGAAAATTTAATAATAAAAAAATATAAAAACGGAGGTGTTTATAGACGCTTGCCTTGCATCACGTGATGCTGACAATAATAGAGACGCGGAGGGATCGAAGAATTCATGCGATGTGCATATTTTCATATGCACCTCGCATCTAACAATTTAGATTGGGATTAATAGGATTTATGTGGATTACATGGGATTTATGGGATTTCTACGGATTACATGGGATTTATGGGATTAATGGGATTTATGTGGATTACATTGGATTTCTCCGCGTATGAAAGAATGCACACTCTGTGATGTCAGAACAAAGGAATTTTGGGTTCAAGGTTTAGAATACAATTCGTCGGAGACGAACTCTTTTGTACCGTAAGGATTTACACTACGGGACAATACTAGTCAATAGTTCTTTGCTTGAGATCTATCCCTGCCTTTATATATAGGGGCAATGTTTGTTCTTTTCAAGATGCTCGGTATTTCCCCAGCGTCTAGGGATCTTCTCCATATCCAATATAAGGGTGTAGCTATTTCATTTTTACAGTTTCTAACTAATAGTGCGTTCCATTTGTCCGGACCTGCAGCTGAATGTGATTTCATTTGTCCTCTAACTTTCGCTACATCTTCTGGGCTAAAATCAAAGTCTGTTATACATTCTCCTTGCAATGTCTCTTCGAAGAATGCATCTATGTTAGGTATCGCTTTGTCGCTTTTGGGTACTGACGACCGATTTATACTGGGCTCTCAATGTTTCAGATATTTCTTTTAGATCGTCTGTTAGCTCATTATTTCCTTTCTTTAAGGGCTCGATGGTAACGCGCGTTTTTGTTTTCCTTTTCGCATAGCTGTAGAAGTATTTTGGATTTTCCTTTATTGCTTCTACCGCCTTTTCCTCTTCCCTCTCTGTATGGCCCTTTATCAGAGTTTGTATTTGCCTATCGATTCTCTTCAGTTTTTCTTGTATTACTTTCCTGGCATTGTTGTCTCGCAATTAGTTAACTTCGTCGCTACTCTCTTTCTTTTGCGGAATATTCTTCTCTTTTACCTCTCAAGCCAGTTCCTCTTTCCTTTTGGTTGTGATTTCGGAGCATATTTTTTCAAAATTTTCAGCGTCTTTTCTCCCAATGTTGTTAGCATTTCCTCCATTGTTTTATTTTCTAAAACTGTTCTCCACTCTATTTGGCCCATGTGTGATCTGATTTCTTCCCAATTTATGGTCTTGGAGTTTAAGTTAAAAGCCCCAAATTTGCTTCTTCCTTCCGTATGTGTATTGTCTTTTAAAGTTATCGCTATATTTGTTGATAACTCGATTATATTGTGGTCTGAGATAATAGTTGGGGTTATTTTTATATCGGCAATCAAGGTCGTGTTATTTGTGAATACCAGATCTAGGCAGTTATTTTTCCTGGTATTTTCTTTTATCTCCTGTGTCAGCATAAACTCGTTTGTGACAGCCATCAGCATTTTTGCTTGATCCTGGTCCTCTCTTGTGCCCCCCGTTATCTTGCTGTATAAATATATTTCTACCCACCTTTTTGTATTTTATAAATGGGAAATTAAAATCGCCGCAGAGTATTACATTATGGAATGAAGAGTTTACGGACTTTATTAGGGTTCTGATATCATCAATGACATCCGAAAATTTTTCAGTTGGAGAGTTTGGAGGTCAATAGACGACTATCAGTACCACGTTTAGTTTCTCTATTTTCACTGCAAGGGTTTCCACGAAGCTGTTGGATATACTTATTATCGTCTCTGTCATATGACTCTCATGTATATAAATAGCACAGCCACCTTTACGTCTCGTTGTTCTATCCGTTCTTAGTAAGTTGAATTCATCGATATGCAATTCTTTCTTATCGATACAGTGTTCGTAGTCAGTGGCGGTCCTAGCTTACATGACGCCCTGGGCGAACCTCACCTTCAGCGCCCCCCCCCTGTTCGCCAACACACACACATTCGAATCCCCCCAAAATAAAGGACAGACATAACTCTTTCACAAAATAACTTTTTATTGGACTAATTGTTGGAACTTCAGAACCAAAACAAAGACTCAAATTTCTGAATTTTACAAATCCTTCATCACGTAAATAGAATAACTCACTTAAGAGAATGTAATTATGATACTATGAACAGGAAAAATACAAATTAAATTGCACAACTGCCATAAATAAACTATTTTTATTTATTTCTTTATTTATTTATTCTTATTTTTATTTTTATTTTTTTTGCAGGCGCTCATGCCGCCCCTCCACAAATGCCGCCCTGTGCGGCTGCCCATATTGCCCATATGAGGAACCGCCACTGTTCGTAGTTATCGCAGTTTCCTTGACAATCTTTAAGATGTGTTTCTGTGAGGCATCCAATGTCCGCCCTTGTTTCGTCCATAAAACCTTTCAGGTCCGAAACTTTCTTTAGTAAATTGTTTGGTTTTATTCCTTGAATATTTGCCGGGACAATGTTTATGTTTTTTGTTTTGTATTGCCCCTTATGCATTTTAATTTCGTTGTCCTTTGATATCGCGTTTTGTAGCCATGTGGTTCTCCGAAATGGATCCGTTCCTGCCTACCTGTTCTGATAGCTTCTTGTCATGTAGCTGTCCGGTTCGAGGGTTCCCAACTGTGTCAACTGCATGTGCTGTATAAGACTTAGCAGCCGTATTGTGTCCGAGATGTTGAAAAAATTTTGTTATTTGTGTTTTGTTTGCTATTTGGGTACATATTTTTTTTCTCACATTCTTTCTGTTGTCATTTGAAACGTTTCCTTTGTTTTTCCTTTGAACTTGTCAGGAGATGATGGTAGCAGCATTTTCTCCCGTACTGGCAGGTTCCATATGTCACGTAGGTCTTGCAAATGTCCGGATGGTAGGATTTGCATTTTCTACCAAATTTGCAGTGATCATTATTGTTGTAGTAGTTGCACAAAGGAGGTTGTTTGTATATACATTGTCCTCTCTTATATCTGCATATTCCTTTCAAATAGTATTTACATATAGTTTCTTCCCCATTTTTACTTGGGGCCTTTGTTTTTGGTGGTTTCAGTATGATTTCTTTATTGTCTACTTGTTTTTTCCTATTGCTGCTAATGCTCTTTGTTTGAAATCTTTGGATTTGGTTTTGTACCTGTTTTCTCTGTTGGTGCTTCTTTTATTTCTATTATTTCTGCTTTTCCTGTTTTTTTTATGTTATATATATATATATATATATATATATATATATATATATATTAGTGATGGATCGAATAACCGCAACCGCAACCGCAACCGCACTACAACCGCACAAAAATTCACAACCGCAACCGTAACCGCAACCGCCGTTCCATAAGTGCGGTTGCGGTTGTAAAAGCTTAGTTAATTTTAATTTTAGGTTAATTAGAAATATTTCTTTTTTTTAAAAGAAAATGATGGGTCTCCTTATGCGTGCTTAAACGTGACGTCATACGGCTGCCGTAGTAAAATTGGTTTAAACTGCGCTCTAAGTTATTACTCTGTGAGCTCCATGCAAAAATATTATTCTTGAAATTCACACTGCCTGTCATTAAGTTTGACATCAGTTTTTCAAATGAATAATAATCCATAACTTTCCAATGGGTGGAGGCTGGGGAAAGTGGTAGGTGGGATGAACAGTGCGATGGGTCCTCGTCCCTCATCCTGGTAACACACTTAGTGCAAAATATGGTTTTAATTAATTTGACCTATTCTTTCATAATAGCTATATAAGTTTAGAATATACTTCATTTAAATAGTATTTATTTAGTAAATACCTTATGTTGAACACAAGTTTTGCAACACACAAATAGCGGTAGCGATGTATTGCAAAACTTGTGTTCAACATAAGGTATTTACTAAATAAATACTATTTAGTATATATTATGTACCAAGTGTGGCTAAATCGCACTATAGTGGCTAAATCCAGTTAATAATTACGCATTTTTCCTAGTATATGATAACCGCAACCGCAACCGCGGTTGGAAAAAATTCGACAACCGCAAACACAACCGCAACCGCGGTTGTGAAAAACCGACCACTCGATCCATCACTAATATATATATATTTTTCTACAGCAAGGCGACCTATATTAACAATAACCTAAAGTCTCTTTGCCAACAGGAAGGAGTGCATTTTGCGAAATTTTAGAACAGTTTCTACGGCAGGAGGGACTTGTTCCTCGGAGATGGACTTCATCTTAATGACGTTGGAGTTGCGCGTTTAGGAAGACTATTTCATAATACTGTCTCTTCTTTTCAGGCTGCCGTAACTCGAACGGTCCCAGCGTAAATTCCACAAATTTTCCCTGCGCTTGCGAAGGTGTCTCAATTACAAATAATTTGAAGGTTCTATCCTTAAATGCTCGTAGCTAACGAAATAAAATAAACGAATTTTTTTCTTTAATTGCTTGTAAAGACTATGATTTAATTGCAATAAATGAATCGTGGCTTAGCACTGAAACACGTGACTTTGTAGGGGAGTATCAAATTAGAGGTTATAGACTTTTTGTTAAAAACAGAATAGATAGGCGAGGAGGCGGTGTTATGTTGTATATCAAAGATAATATTGTGAACGTTATAGAAGTAAAGCACACAATTCCAGAACCAATAGATTCGACTATAGCAGAACTTAAATTGAACGATATCAAACTTCTTGTTGCGGTTATATATAGGCCCCCTAATCAAACAGCTGATACGGACGAAGCGTTATATCGTGAACTAAAGAGAATAAAAGGTAGTGAGCAGGCCTTAGTTATGGGTGACTTTAATTGCGCCAACGTGAATTATGATACAATGCAGGGAGACGCGGAAGGTAATCGTTTAGTTAATTTTATCGAGGATAGCTTTCTTATTCAAAAGGTTGGGGAACCTACGAGGTTGGACAGTATTTTAGATTTAGTAATAACTACGGATGATAGGCTAATTACTGATCTTCAAGTAATAGAACCGTTAAGCAATAGCGATCACAATATGGTAGAGTTTGTCCTCTCAGTAAGTCACTCGAAACCAACTAATTCGACTAAAATTCCTAACTTCCAGCACGCAGACTTTTGTAAATTTCGAAATAAATTGTCACACGTCAATTGGGAAAACGTAATGGGGAACTCCAACGCAAAACTAATGTGGGGATCGTTTGAAACAGTATTTAGGACTATAAATGAGGAATGTGTACCGTACAAAATTAAGCGTGCCAAAGTGAATAACAAGCCCTTGTGGTTTACCTCTAGAGTAGGAGACATTATAAAGAGTAGGGATAGGGCTTATAGGCTACATAAGTGCGATAAAGACAATTTGTGGTTACGAAACAGCTACATATCTCTAAGGCGTGAAGCGAAAAGTGTAATAAAAAAGTCCAAGCGCTATTTTGAAATCTCCATAGCTCGTGACGGTAAAGAAAAACCCAAGTGATTCTTCAATACGTCAACAATAGAAATCCAGTTTAAAGTGTCTTGGGGCCGTTAAAAAATGTTAACGGAGATCTAGTTTCTGAAAACAAGGAAATGGCTACCTTGCTAAACGAATTTTTTACGTCAGTTTTTACTATAGAAGATGTAACGAATATCCCTACGGTCATAGACATAATACCTTTTGATAATAGTAATATTTTGGATAATATTGTGGTTAGTGAAGGGGAGGTAATGCGCTATATTTATAAAATGAAAACGCGGAAATCACCGGGGCCGGATTCCATATATCCCATACCACTAAAAGAATTAAAAGATAGCATTGTTGTGCCGTTAGCAAAGATTTTTAATGCGTCTATTTCTGAGGGGTGCGTACCAGATAATTTCAAGTTAG
This sequence comes from Bathynomus jamesi, assembly GCA_023014485.1. Lineage (NCBI taxonomy): Eukaryota > Metazoa > Arthropoda > Malacostraca > Isopoda > Cirolanidae > Bathynomus > Bathynomus jamesi. Next base: position 203,151 of record JAJOZX010001881.1, on the reverse strand, counting down.
CAAACGTAACACCTATCTTTAAGAAAGGCGATAAAGGTGCGGCGGGAAATTATAGGCCAATCAGTTTAACGTCTGTTGTAGGTAAGCTACTGGAATCAATAATTAGGGATCGTATAGTCAAACACTTAGAATTGCATAACTTAGTCAGAAATACGCAGCACGGATTTAGGCGAAACAAATCTTGCTTAACTAATCTTTTAGAATTTTTTCAAAGCGTGGTTGACGTTTACGATAGTCATCGCGCGGTTGATGTAGTGTATTTAGATTTTCAAAAAGCGTTTGACACCGTACCGCACAAAAGACTCATTGAGAAAACTAAGGCTCATGGAATCAGGGGTGTAGTAATAAATTGGCTAGAAGAGTGGTTGCGAGGTAGGAAATAGAGGGTGGTCGTTGATGGAGCGGAGTCGTGTTGGCCTAATGTAGCGAGTAGCGTCCTCAGGGTTCTGTATTGGGCCCCTTGCTTTTTCTTATATATATTAACGATTTAGATGTCGGCCTAGTCAGTACAGTTTCAAAGTTTGCGGATGACACGAAGCTGGGTGGTAGGGCGATTAATGACGAAGATAGAGGTAAAATCCAGGAAGATCTGAATAAAATCGTTGATTGGTCAGTCACATGGCAAATGAGATTTAACGTTGATAAGTGCAAAATTTTGCATATAGGTTCGCGTAACGGTAATTTTGGGTATAGTATGTCAGGGAAAGAGTTGATAAGCGTAGAGCAGGAAAAAGATTTAGGAGTTATAGTCACTGGTGATTTAAAAGTAGCGAAGTAAAGTACAGCAGCGGTCAATAAAGCGAACAAAGTGTTAGGTTTTATAGCTCGAAATTTTGAGTACAAATCGCGCGATATTATAGTTCCATTTTATAAATCATTAGTTAGACCCCATTTGGAGTACGCGTTTCAATTTTGGAATCTGCATATGCGCAAAGATAGAGACAAAATCGAAAGAGTTCAAAGACGAGCAACTAAGATGATTCCGTCGCTTAGGTCAAAGTCGTACGAGGATAGGCTTAAAGAGTTAAAATTGACTACACTCGAGACTAGGAGGCTAAGGGGTGATCTAATCCAGGTTTTCAAAATTATGAATGGGTTTGATAACGTAGATAGAGATAGCTTTTTCGAAATATCTCAATATAATAGGACTAGAAATAACGGGTGTAAGTTGACAAATAGAAGGTTCGAGACAACAGTTGCCAGAAACTTTTTTACGCATAGAATAGTAAATAGCTGGACTAGTTTGCCGCTAGAAGTAATTAGTAGCACGTCTATAAACATGTTTAAAAATCGATTAGACGCATATGTTGATAGATTGGGTATAGTTTAAGGTAGTAAAATTAAGGCTTTGTGGTGATAGATCCCACGGCTCAACACAAGTGTTGTGGGATATAGGGAGGCAGCATCTTCGGTTAGGGGATACTCTCTGTCCCTACACACCCCATTTAAAGAGAATCCTCTGCTGAGCGGTGCCCCCCCATAGTACTGTGAGGTATTGAAAAATTCATGATCTTCACTTGTCCCACAAACACCTTTAAATGGGAGACCCAAAATGGGTGCACAGACATTTCTACATTACTGTCCAGTCTTTACAGCCGCACCTACACTTTTCCTCCTAAGTATATATATTGTAATGTATATGGTGGTAAATTGTGACTTGGTCCGCAATCGATATAGACCGTGACTTATTTTTGGTTGGCAAGGTACTAGTATTGATGGATACCGTAATGAAATTGACTGGATTCTTTGGATCTGATATATTTGCATGTCGGTTATAAATAGATATAGAGTGTAACCAGTGGCGGTCCTAGCTTACATGACGCCCTGGGCGAACCTCACCTTCAGCGCCCCCCCCCCCTGTTTGCCAACACACACACATTCGAATCCCCCCAAAATAAAGGACAGACATAACTCTTTCACAAAATAACTTTTTATTGGACTAATTGTTGGAACTTCAGAACCAAAACAAAGACTCAAATTTCTGAATTTTACAAATCCTTCATCACGTAAATAGAATAACTCACTTAAGAGAATGTAATTATGATACTATGAACAGGAAAAATACAAATTAAATTGCACAACTGCCATAAATAAACTAGAGAATCAAATTTCTAAATTGTACAAATGCTCTATCACATAAATAGAATAAGACACTTAAGAGAGGTAATTATTATGCTACACTTTGAACAAGAAACAAAATAAATTGCACCACAGCACAACTGCCATCTAAAGCCTGACTCTTCTTACCTTCCTTGATGCAAAGTCATGAATTAAATCATCATATGAAATCTGCTCAGCAATTGTATGATTTATACTGATGATGGCCAGACCGGTAAGGCGTTCCTGTGACATAGTTGACCTCAGGTAGGATTTGATGAGCTTCAGCTTTGAAAAGCTCCTCTCTGCTTCAGCAACAGTGACTGGAAGAGTAAGACCAATTCTGAGAGCAGTCCACAAATTTGGATATATTTCAGAGAGCTCCCTTTCATGGATAAATGTCAGCAGTTCAAGCAAGGATATGGTCTTTGATGGCAAGTCAGGCAAGTTCTTCAGCTCCTGTGCAAGCTCTCTGCCATCCAAGTCAGATTGTCCCTTAAAGTGTAGTGTAGTACTAAGGTTCACACATTGTTCTGTCAGCTCCTCAAATGTGAGATTTTGGAAATGTGTCAGCACTCCAAACTTCTCTCCCACAATTTCCAACGTGGAAAATCTTTCCTGAATGGCTGATGTTGCAGCATCAACCACTGCATTGAAAAATGTCACCTCCAGCTTCTTCAAAGCATCAATCAAGGGCTCATCAGATGCTTCATAGGAGAAGTGCCGCTTTGTGGACCTCAGCCGTTTTTGTTTTAACACAGCCTCCACATTCATTTGTTCACAGATATCTGTGGCTGCCATTTGTGCAGCCACAAAACCTGTTGCCCTGTAATTGCGGAGACCTCTCTCTGTTTTTTTAGGAGATTTACTGCAACATCAACGTGCATGCTAGGAGACTGCATCTGCTTGCTCACATGCTGAATTTGGCACAACAGGTCATGCCACACCACTGAACAAATGGCGAAGCGGTATGACCCAACCTCCTCTGACAGAGATTGAGCCTCGACCTTTATTACAGAGTCTTTGGTGTGGTCCCTCACCTCGATCAGTGCATCTCTCACTGCAGCTGCCTGATATCTCAGGGGCTCCACACTCTTGATCTTGCTTTCCCACCTTGTATCAGACCACATCTTCAATGTGATGTTCACATGTTTTTTCAAAATGGCCCATCGTTGTGTGGAGGCTGAAAACAAGTTGTAAAGCTTCTGCAAGATGCCAAAGTAACTTGTGGCATCAATAGATCCCTTAGCAGCATCGGCCACAAGCAAATTCAGAGAATGAGCCCCACATGGAACAAACAGAGCTCTGGGATTAATTTCTAGGAGCCTGGATTGAACACCCTTGTTTTTTCCCCTCATGTTGGCCCCGTTGTCGTATGATTGTCCTCTACAGTCCATGAAAGGAACTTTTAGCTCCTCCAGTCTCTTCAGAATCAGAGATGCCAAATGTTGACCAGTGGACTCCTCTGCCTCCAAAAACCCCATGAAATGTTCCTTTATATGGGGCTTCCCCTCCAGTGACACAACCCGAATCACAACTGACAACTGTTCAGTGTGGCTGATATCTGGAGTGCAATCTAGAATTATTGAAAAAAACTTTGATTGTTTGATGTCGCTCACCATTGCTGAAATGGTCTTGCTGCTCGACAAATCAATGAGTTCGTTTTGTATGTGGTGGCCGAGGTAGCTGGTGTGACTGGAGGTCCCTTTTTGGACACGGTTAATGTGCTCTTGCATTATAGGATCAAATTGTGCCATCAGTTCAACTTCTTTCAGAAAATTGCCATTTGATGGTGAGAACAATTTTTCTGTATGTCCCCTTAGTGCCAAATTCCTAACTGCCAGAGAATGCACAATAGCAGTGAGACGTGTCAGCACCGCTCTCCATCTCAACTTCTCAGCCTCCAGAAGTGCCATCTCCTGCTTGTCAATGGTCTCCCCCTTTCTCATCCTCACTGCCAGTTCTTTCCAGATTTTCATAGAATTTAGGTGTTCTGAACTGTTGTCATGTGATGTGAGCAATGAGCTTGCATGCTTCCAGTCCGAGAGTCCCAAACTTGTTAAATTTATTTTCCTCTTGGAAAATAATGTACAACAGAAACAGAAAAGGCTGTTGTTTTTTAAGGAATAGACCAACCAACTTCTGGTTATATTTTCCCCACTAACCAATGACTTCCTGAAGTATTGATGGTGGAAACTTCTTCCGTCACTGTCGTTTCTAGGGAATACAAAGTCAGATGGTACTTGACTTGGTCCCCTGGAAACCAGTTGTGTCCGAATTCTCTCAGTCAGAACTGAAGGCCAGTTAGCAGGGTCGGTGGACAGAGACTCATCCTCAGGAGGCGATTCTGCTCCAGGCCTTTCTAATAGAAAGAACAAGAGCATTACTCATTAGTATACACACCTAAGTTAGATAACACATTATTCACAGCACTTTGTTATGGTGGTGGTGTTATGGAATTATGGTGGTGAAACACCACACATACCCAGTAACCCAGACCCAGTGATAATAACATTATAATTTATAACTGTTTGCAAAATGCTTTGCAGGGATGCACACACATACACATACACACACACACGCACACACTCACAGACATATGTGCACACAAACTCACCTGAAGAGTCCTGCCGGGGAGAAGTAGAAGCAAATGGGTCTTCATCCTCAGGATCAGACTGCATTTGTGGAGACATATGTGAGGCTGAGGAGGTAGATGGCTCCTCAGCCTCAATAATGGCAGAAGTAGACGGCTTCTCATCCTGGCTAGTGGCAGAGGGTGTTCCAAAATATTTCAAAAGTGCCCCTGCAAATAGTAAAATAGAACATAACAGACCAATGCATGAATAGGCTAGTACAATTAATTTAACATGTTATTAAGCACAATTTATTAAACTTTTAGAATAGGAAACAAATGAATAATACAACCTCCTTGGTTAATGGCTAATTATATACATAATAGTACACTTCAAATGACTCAGAAAGCTATATCACAAAATAGCAGTGCAATATAGCAGTGAAGAGTAGATGACATAGCTCTATACCTTTATCTTTTGCTCGTTTCTCCTCTTCTTCTTTCCTCTTTTTTCTAAACTGAGCACCTGATAGCTTTGACCTCTTCTTATCCATTTGCGGTTATTTGACAGACCTTAGTGGCTTAGTGTGAAGATTCGTTCTGTAATAAATAATATACATTTCACTATTTAACCAAACCCAGAAAAATAACATTACATATGTTAAAGTATGGGCCTTTATTCCCAATAATATTAATCTGGAAGCATTTTGCATTGTTTAGGTCTTTTATGGGAAGGTTTATGGAAAATGCAATAGATGGTTTTTTATTAATAAAAATATATTTATTGATCTTTTATTATTTATTTTATTTTATTTTTTATTTTTATTTATTTCTTTATTTCTTTATTCTTATTTTTATTTTTATTTTTTTTGCAGGCGCTCATGCCGCCCCTCCACAAATGCCGCCCTGTGCGGCTGCCCATATTGCCCATATGAGGAACCGCCACTGAGTGTAACATATTTGTGAATAGTAGTCTATTATGACTTGTTCCTCTCTATCCAGAGATTCTATCTTTAGTTTTAAATCGATAATTTAATTAGTTTTAAATTTATAATAATTTAGTTTTGTAAAAATTGGTCGTTGCCAATGTACAGGCAGTTCTTACATAAATTTCTTATGTTCTTGTGGTTCGGAACCCACGTAAAATTGTAGGTCCCCCCCGCCACCACGGAGGACATACACAATGCACAATTACGAACACAGTTAGGTAGACCAGCCATGAGTGGATCCTAGGGTCTTTGCTGGTCTGAAACATTATAACATTATAACATTATAACATATATATATATATATATATATATATATATATAACATACATGATAATGTCTCAGAGCGCGAGATGTTTACGTTTTCAGATGTCAATTTATGCTGTGATCATCGAATTGCGTATAATTCCGTCTTGTGAGAAATTAAACAAATAAAATAAAAACTAAACGGAATACATGTGGACGTATTTATGTGGACGTATTTATATGTACGTAACTATGTACGTAATCATGATCATTAGGGGACATGTACGAATGCACAAAGTATTGTACACATATGGGTAGTCACATAACAAAATGTAAAGGTCAAGAAAGGACATGGATGTCCTTTCATGAACAACATATAAATAATGACGTGTAGAGTGTACAGTTTTTGTTATTATGTTAAAGAATTTCCATGCATTGTGTATCATAAAAAACTCAGGGGACCATTCTGAGTTCATTCACATTTTGAAACGGACATGTTATGTGCCTTGAAAAGTGGACGCTCAATTCTGCCAGTTGAGGTTTAAGTTTTGGTTTTTGGCTAAAAATATAATAGTTACCCCTTTTTCTTTGGTGTATTCAATCTGACGTGAAGGCAGCGAGTCTTTTGCTTATATTGAGGTTCTGAATGTAGCAGGGCTAGGCTGCTTTAAACCCTAGATCCATGTCCCAAAGCTGGATCCTGTCTGCTTTGCAGATAGCTGGTGAGGGAAGCTATATTTATGGAACCTCTTTGCGAGTGACCCGTTGCCCACGTCGAGCTAGCATCATGAAAAAGAAAAACTATGGTATTTGTCATTTACCATTATTTATTTGGACTATAGTGCATTTAATTATCCCAGAAGAGTTCCTTGTTCCATGCACTGTCTGTGTGTATCATATATATATATATATATATATATATATATATTATATATATATAATTAATATATATATATATAATGAAAATGAAAAGGTTTATTGGCACACTATAGTCCATATGACAAATATTATTAATACTATGACAGTTCATATACTAAGGATAGAAATATATACAATTGATTAAAAATAATACTGCACTGTCGAAGCTAAGTGGAACTACAGACAGACGTTTTCGTACCAAGAAGTCCATATCTTAGAGGATAAATGGCAGGACTCATGGATAGCTTGGATGATCGGGTTGGTTGATTTAATTATTTGCATTAGACTGTGTTGAGCACGTCTTGTTACCTCCGGGAAGCTCGGAACATTGCGGGTAGCAAACATTTGCGAAGCTGAGCATCTCGGGGTTATTTATGTAAGAGTCTAAAAGACCTGTTGTACAGCAAATTTAGGGTTCTCCCAGAACTTTTTTTATAATTCACCCACAGTTGTTATCCGTATATATTACTACAAAAAGTACGAAAGAGTGTCTTTAGCTTCACTTGTACAGAATCGAAAGTTCCTTATGGTCATATTCGCTTTAGCACACAGGCTTCGAGATTGTTTTCTTATATCCGCGTCATCACTGAAGGAGCTGGTAATAGTTTGACCCAAATACTTAAACTCTTGTACTTCCTCAATTACTTCACCATTCATTTTAAACCTTATATCAGCTGGCTGATTACAGCTTTTAGGATGAAATTGCATAACCTTAGTTTTTGTAACATTAAAAAGAATATCATGTTTCTGCGAATACACTTCACAGACTTTTAGTAGCCGATCCAGACCTTTAACAGAGGGACTTATTAACACCATATCATCGGCATAAACTAAATTATTTATGCTTGTGTTATCTATACAACATCCCACTGTTACCTCATTAAGTGAAGCAATTAATCCGTCAATATACACATTAAACAACATAGGGGAGAGCAAGGAGCCTTGTCTCACCCCGCAAGAGGAGCTAAAACACTCGGATAGTACATTGCCCCACCTAACAGTAAAAGATTGGTGGGAATACCAAAATTTCAATAAATTTAATATGTACATGGGAACCTTTCTGTCTTCTAGTTTTACAAATAAAATATTGTGTTCACCCTATCATATGTCTTACATGTATCGAGGAAATAGCTATAAATAGTTGAATTACAGTCAATGTATTTAGATATTGTTTCTTTAAGTACATAGATACACAGGTCAGTTGAGTGGTACCTTTTAAAGCCAAACTGATTAGGAGATGTCCATAGGAAATCATTTAATCAGAGTAACAAGAGTTTTTCTAGTAATTTCGAGAAACAGGAAGCGACAGCAATAGGCCTGTAATTATTGCTGGACAGAATGTCTCCATGCTTATTTTTGACCAGGGGCAAGATATATACCCTCATGAACTCTGCAGAGATATAGCTATGAGCAAGCATGGCTGATAGGAGCAATGATATATACAGATATACTACGTCATTTGCATATTTTAAGTGTTCATTCGATAAGTCATCTACCCCTAGTCATCTAGTCATCATTATATATATGTATATATATATATAACTTGGTTGAATGGTTTGTTCTTAGGGAAGCGTAACTTAGCGAGGAATAGGAGGACGAAAAGATGGTACATGTTTATTAACAGACGTTTCGGAAAAATTCAATTTCCATCATCAGTGCTAAAAATTTTAAAACAAGTAAAAATAAATAAGTATAATAAATAGAAACGAACAACAAATTAAAATGGCGCAACAATTAGCGAGAATCAAAAACAAGTTACAATCTGTATTAAATTAAAAGATTAAAAGTTAAATGATATAAAGTATAAAAGTATGGATAAGTAAAATATAAAATGGTTTAGGTGGAACAGAATTCTGTTCCACCTAAACCATTTTATATTTTACTTATCATCCATACTTTTATACTTTATATCATTTAACTTTTAATCTTTTAATTTAATACACATTGTAACTTGCTTTTAATTTTCGCTAATTGTAAGTAACTTTACAATTCTGTTCCACCTAAACCATTTTATATTTTACTTATCCATACTTTTATACTTTATATCATTTAACTTTTAATCTTTTAATTTAATACACATTGTAACTTGTTTTTGATTCTCGCTAATTGTTGCGCCATTTTAATTTGTTGTTCGTTTCTATTTATTATACTTATTTATTTTTACTTGTTTTAAAATTTTTAGCACTGATGATGGAAATTGAATTTTTCCGAAACGTCTGTTAATAAACATGTACCATCTTTTCGTCCTCCTATTCCTCGCTAAGTTACGCTTCCTTAAGAACAAACCATTCAACCAAGTTATCATAGAAAGATACGACCGAGCTACGCTGAAGAAGTACAAAGATTCCAAGAACATTTACAGAAAATGGACGAAAACAAACTGCGACCTTCACTTCCTAAACGTCTGTAAGAGTTATAATTATATTCCCAAATTTATTAAATTCAAACTCTACAATAAACGCCTCTACAACTCCAATATATACAAATCGTTCCAGTGCAAATTGTTGAGTAAAGAAATTAAATTTAAGCATTCCAATAGTAAAAGACTTCTTGTTAAATATAATTCTCTCTTAACTCAATTAAAAGAATCTGTAAGTCTCATCGACTATTTAATGTTAAAAAATCAAACTATCAAAGATGTCAATATCTACCGGAAACAGATTCAACAACGACACAATAGAAAATTAAACCTATTAGGCTTAAACTCTAACCTTCAGCCCCTAAATCCTGATCAAACCATTTTTAAATTTTCTAATAGAACCCTAAGTACTAATGAAAAACGACTCCTATCCTTAAGCCTAGATTTTAAACTGCCAAATTTTAAGATAAATTATTTTAAGCACTTTTTATCTTTCGAAAAACTTTCATAGTTTAAAAAAATTCCTAATACAGTAGTTGACGAGTCAAAACTTCCGCTTTTAAAGTCCTCACTCACCCATATCGCTAATAAACATTTTTATAGTTTTAAACCTCATAAAGTTTTTTCCCCCCTTATTAATAAAAAAGACCTCTTTTGCCTTAAAGAACTATCTAAAGACGACTCCATTATCATTTCACGCCCCGACAAAGGTAAAGGCACCGTCCTTCTTAATAAACCAGATTATATTAATAAGGTTAACAACGTTCTTAACGATCCCACCAAATTTAAAAAGATTAACGATAATCCTTTAACCCTTTCCCTAAAACTTGAAGATAAAATCAACCATTTCCTCAAAAAACTATATGATCAGAACAAAATTTCAGAAAGCACTTATAACCAAGTACGTTCTTCCGGCTCATCCCCAGGTACTCTCTATGGCCTCCCTAAAATACATAAACCCAACTTACCCATTAGACCCATCCTTTCGGCCTACACTACCCACAATTACAAACTAGCAAAATTCCTAATTCCCACTTTAACCCCCCTAACCCAAAACGAATATTCCGTCACCAACTCCTACGAATTCGCTAAAGAAATATGGACCATAAATAACTCAAATAACCTTCATATGCATAGTTTCGATATAGTATCTCTCTACACCAACGTTCCAATTAAAGAAGCCATCGATATCTGTATTAATAGCCTTTTCGCCAACAATCCGAATTCAGTTTTGAATCTGACAAAACATGAATTTACCAAACTGCTTACGCTTGCCGCCTCAGACACCTATTTTTTCTTTAACCAACAACTTTATCAACAAACCGACTCATTAGCTATGGGATCCCCCTTAAGTGCCACTTTAGCGAACATCTTCCTCAGCCATCACGAAAATAACTGGCTACTTCATTGCCCCACTCATTATAAACCACGCCTATATAAAAGATACGTTGATGACACCTTTCTCCTTTTTCACAATGCCAACCACGCCCCCCCTTTTTCTTAACTACCTTAATTCCCAACATAAAAATATTAAGTTCACCAAAGAAGACGAATCCAATAACACCCTTCCCTTCCTAGATATTACAATAACTAAACAAAACAACAAATTTAGCACTTCCATATATCGAAAACCCACGTACACAGGCCAGGGTACTAATTTCCTAAGCCACATCCCTTTGCTATATAAAATAAACAGTATTAAAATTTTAATCCACCGTGCCTACCATCTTTGCTCCTCGTACTTATCTTTTCACCATGAAATAGAGTTAATTCTTAACTTCAGCATTAATAACTCTTTCCCAAAACATCTGTTACAGTCTTTAACCAGAAATTTTCTTAATAATATTTATCAACCCCACCTTAAAATTCCTACTGTTAAAAAAGACGAACAATATTTTTCATTCCCTTATTATGACCATATTAGCCACAAAATACTTTCAGAACTCCGTCTCTTACTCACGCCGCTTTACCCCCAAATTAAATTTCATTTCGCTTTCACCAACAACAATAGTATCAAATCTTACCTCAACCATAAAGAAAAAACACCCCAGCCACTTGCTTCGTCCACTATCTACGCTTTTAATTGTGTTCGCTGCAAAGCGAACTATATTGGCAGTACCATCCGCCAATATCAAACAAGAGTGGACGAGCATCGTGGGATTTCTACAAGAACTTCACAGCCCCTCAACAAACCCTCCAAATCTGCAATAAGGGATCACTGCCACCTCCACAACCACCCGTTACTTTCCTCCAATTTCAAAATCATTAACTCAGCCAACCAACTAATCGACCTCCGCATACTTGAGTCCCTTTACATCCTCAGTATCCAGCCAACCCTCAACGATTACAGTTCCGCTTTCAATTTAAACATTGCCAAATAAACTTTCAAAAGAAATCCACCATCACTCCGCCCGGCTCCATCGTCCCAATGGAATTCTTTCAACAGGCAACCATTCCCAATCTTCTGTATAATTAGTCTCATTACAATCTGGTAAGATACTTTACAATTCTGTTCCACCTAAACCATTTTATATTTTACTTATCATCCATACTTTTATACTTTATATCATTTAACTTTTAATCTTTTAATTTAATACACATTGTAACTTGCTTTTAATTTTCGCTAATTGTAAGTAACTTTACAATTCTGTTCCACCTAAACCATTTTATATTTTACTTATTCATACTTTTATACTTTATATCATTTAACTTTTAATCTTTTAATTTAATACACATTGTAACTTGTTTTTGATTCTCGCTAATTGTTGCGCCATTTTAATTTGTTGTTCGTTTCTATTTATTATACTTATTTATTTTTACTTGTTTTAAAATTTTTAGCACTGATGATGGAAATTGAATTTTTCCGAAACGTCTGTTAATAAACATGTACCATCTTTTCGTCCTCCTATTCCTCGCTATATATATATATACAGGGTGTACATAAAGTCAGGATCTATTTTTGTGAAGCACTTGGAAATTATATGGAATTCAATCATAAAATGATAAAGTGGTAACATTTATTAAATAATTAAGAGTAGGATTCGACGTGACGCCCATCAGTATCCCTGCACAGCTCAAATCGTTCCGCAGCATTTCTAAACACATTCTGGAGCATTTGCGGGGTTATGTTATCTGCAGCAGTTCGTATACGTGTACGTAAGTTTTCAAGACTCGTAATCTTCGTCTGATAGACGTGCGATTTGATAAAGCCCATGCAAAGAAATCTAAAGGGGTTAAATCTGGTGATCTCGCTGGCCAAGGTCTGTTGCTTCCGCGTCCGATCCAGCGATTTGGAAAACGTCCATTTAGATAATCGTGAACAATTTTGGCATAGTGACGAACACCATCATGTTGATAGACGACGGTACTAACAATCCTATCCCCAATCAGCTGAGGTTCAAGGAATTGCTGCAACATGTTCAGATAAATAAGCCCCGTAACTGTAGCTTCAGCAAAGAAAAAAAGGACCATAAACCTTAGATTTTGTTAAACCCATCCAGATATTAACTTTAGATGAGTCTCTTTCCCAATTTTGGACAAAATCATTCGGTCTTTCATCTGCCCAAATTCGACAGTTATGGCGATTTACTTTTCCACACGTATGGAAAGTGGCTTCATCACTAAAGAGAATGTTGTCCATTAAATTATCACTCCAGATTTGTTCTACGAGATCAGCACACACACCAATTCGTCGAGGGAAATCTTCCTCATGTAAATCATGTAAAACCTGCAAATGATAGCTTTTCTTCTGCAAATTAACTTTCAGAATTTTGTGCACACAGGACGTCGGGAGGCCGAGTCTGTGTGATGCAGCACGAACGGACGTACGTGGCTCCTTAGTGATAATTCCGCGTACAGCATTCACGGTAAGATCTGACATACACGGTCGTCCTGATCGCTTCCTCATTTACAGATCCCGTTCGTTTAAATTTGTTCACCAATTTTCGTATTGTCTTGTCTATTGGCCCCGGCTTATGAAATCTCCTTCTAAACTTCTCTCTGATGTCATTGTATTTCTTTCCCTCGATTCGCCAAATTACTATTGCCACACGCTCTTCTGTATTCATTCTAAGGGCTTCTGAAAAGAAAAATAGAAAAAAATAATTATTTCACAAAAATAGATCCTGACTTTATGTACACCCTGTGTGTGTATATATATATATATATATATTTATAATTATATATATAATATACCATATTTCCCGGCGTATAACGCGCACTTTTTTTTCTCCCCAAATACTCCAAAAATCACCCTGCGTTAAAATTAACTCGTTAAAATTCTACATGTGAGGTGAGGTAGGAGGTATATTGTTTCCTAAATTTTTATTTTCCTAAATTTTCTCTTCAAAATAAGTTTCTCTTCAAAATTAGGGTGCGCGTTATACGCCGGGAAATACGGTGTATATATATATTTTTTTTTTTACGTCAGTTTTTACTATAGAAGATGTAACGAATATCCCTACGGTCAAAGACATACCTTTTAATAACGGTAATATTTTGGATAATATTGTGGTTAGTGAAGGGGAGGTAATGCGCTATATTGATAAAATGAAAATGCAAATCACCGGGGCCGGATTCCATATATCCCATGCAACTAAAAGAATTAAAATATAGCATTGTCGTGCCGCTAACAAAGATTTTTAATGCGTCTATTTCTGAGGGGTGCGTACCAGATAATTTCAAGTTAGCAAACGTAACACCTATCTTTAAGAAAGGCAATGAAGGTGCGGCGGGAAATTATTGGCCAATCAGTTTAACGTCTGTTTTAGGTTAGCTACTGGAATCAATAATTAGGGATCGTATAGTCAAACACTTAGAATTGCATAACTTAGAAATATGCAGTACGGTTTTAGGCGAAACAAATCTTGCTTAACTAATCTTTTAGATTTTTTCAAAGCGTGGTTGACGTTTACGATAGTCATCGTGCGGTTGATGTAGTGTATTTAGATTTTCAAAAAGCGTTTGACACCGTACCGCACAAAAGACTCATTGGAAAAACTAAGGCTCATGGAATCAGGGGTGTAGTAATAAATTGGATAGAAGAGTGGTTGCGAGGCAGGAAACAGAGGGTGGTCGTTCATGGAGCGGAGTCGTGTTGGGCTAATGTAGCGAGTGTCGTTCCTCAGGGTTCTGTATTGGGCCCCTTGCTTTTTCTTATATATATTAACGAACTAGATGACGGCCTTGTCAGTACACTTTTAAAGTTTGCGGATGACACGAAGCTGGGTGGTAGGGCGATTAATGACGAAGATAGAGGTAAAATCCAGGAAGATCTGAATAAAATCGTAGATTGGTCAGTCATATGGGAAATGAGATTTAACGTCGATAAGTGCAAAATTTTACATATAGGTTCACGTAACCGTAATTTTGCGTATAGTATGTCAGGAAAGGAGTTAACAAGTGTAGAGCAGGAAAAAGATTTAGGAGTTATAATCACTGGTGATTTAAAAGTGGCGAAACAAAGTACAGCAGCGGTCAATATTATATTTTATATATATATATATATAATTTGTTCATGGAAAACAATCACGTGATGTTTATGTATATATAATACAATTTAAGTTCAGTTTTTAACTTCATTAGTAATGATAATATTGAAAACAATAAATAGGAGTCGAGAGAGGTTCTTTTTGTGTGGTCTGGGACGGATGTGGGTCAAGCGGACCTCTGCGTTTAACCTTTTTGATCGACCAATCACCTGTGTTTCGAGTTTATACCTTTAGATTCTTCTGTCTTGGTTATTTTTGTATATTTATTTTCTATATCATTTGTTTTTTCGTCTGGTATTGGATTAATGGGTTTTGTTTATTTCTTTTACTAAGCCATGCATTAATATGAAGATTCAAGTGTATTTCTTGTTTGTTAATTTTTTATTCGTTTCGCGTCTAAATGTATTGAAATAACACTGAACAACAAAATTTAAGTTTCAAAAATATACATGAACCATTTTGTCATATTTATGAAATCGAACACGCTGATTACGAAAATGAAACCCGTTTTTACGTATCACATCTCAGTTTTGTGTAAAATATATATACATAATATTCAGTTAATTCAATGCTTTTCTATTTTTTTGCATAATGAAATCGAGATCTAACTATGCATTAATGATAAAAACCACATACAAAACACTACATTTACGCAACATTTTACCATACATTTACCATTTAGACAAAATACAAACATTTACCTTAAAAATGTTTTGCCTGGCTCTGACGTTTGTAGGATTTAGCTGAGTGATCCCGTTGCAACATCCAGCAGAAATCGTCAAGCATGGTAAGACTCCATTTGCCTTTATATCGCTTTTCTATGGTTGCGACATCTTGGTGAAACCGTTCACCATGCTCATCACTCACATCAGAAAGATTGCCAGGAAAGAATGATAAATGCGAATGAAGAAAATGCATTTTAAGTGACATATTGCAGCCAAGCCGTTGGTAGTTCTGTAAGAGCTCTTCCACCAGTGCCTTGTAATTGACGTCCCTGTGTTTGCCAAAGAAACCACTGCAGATTTTCTTAAAAGAATGCCAAGCTGCCAGTTCTACCTCATTCATTGTCATTTCAAAATCATTGTCAAGTAAGAGCTGACCTTTAAGTCTGCACAGATGGACCAACCATGCTCAGAATATTTGATGCAATTTAGAATAAAACGAAGGTCATCATAAGTCCCTTTCAAGATAACAGAATGAGCAACTGGTACAGACGGTAAAATATTCCCATTGTGCAGCAACACTGCCTTCACACTGTATGTTGATGCATCAATAAAAAGCCTCCAGTCTCCCGGATCATATTGCACTTCTAGAGTATTGAATAGCCCATAAATGTCATTGCAAAAACAAAGATTGTCCTGCATGGAAAAAAAAGTTGCTAAAGGCTCGGTACGCTTGCGATAAACTGTAATTTTCGTGTCCTTTTCCAACAAATTCCATTGTTTCAGACGCGAAGCCAGCAGTTCACTTTGACTTTTGGTAATAATTAAATCACGTATTAAGTCATTCAAGTCATTTTGCGTGATATAATGTGGTTCACTATTATCTTCAGTATCAGGTTGAAACTCTGTACTTGTTGCACTAGAGCTATCATCACTCATGTCGGTATCACTATCAGGTAATGCAGCTGCTGGTTTGGGTACTGGAATTTCAGTTGAATGAGGCACAGGGCGGATGGCGGAGGGAAGGTTAGGATATGAAATAGATCCTTTAGTTTTGTTATTATAACCCTTAATATTAGTCAAACAAAAATAACAGTCACTGAAATGATCACGTTGCTCCCGCCAGATCATTGGAACACCAAAAGTTAAACCGGGTCCAGATCCATTGAACCACAGAGAGAGAGCACTGGCACACTTCACACAACAAATATGGGGAGCCCAAGACATATCTTGGTCTCCAACTTTACAACCAAAATATAGTTCATATAGTTTCCTGACTCGGGCTGTAATACTTCGTTGATATTTTTTGAAAGTGAATTCACCACAGATATAGCAGAAGGAATCTGCACGATTTTCACATACACGTGACATTATGTAACATAGGCTTAATTTTACCTAGAAAATTAAATAAATGATTGTTTGCAATGAGACTGATATATTTTAATATTAATATTAACGTTAAATAAACATTAATATTAATCACTTGACACAAAATATATAATATTAGATATCACAAATGCGCACACTACGACACCCATTAGGCAACACGTGTTTACTGACGCATCATTGACCCCCTCCTGGGAGGGGGTGGGCGTGGAGAGAATGGATGGAATGACTCACTCATGATAAAATCTTGTAAATTTGAGTCCTGTGATGAGTTGGGAAAGAGGATAGCAAGTACTAAAATGCCTTATATTCAGAGCAAAAGATTTTATAAGCATGCATTTTTGTAATTTAACTAGTAAATATTTGACCCTGAAAATAAAAGTTATGTGATGTAATACACCAAAATGGATATTCATTTTTTAATAAGCACTCTATGAAATATATAAAAATAGTTATTGTTACTTCGTATATTTTTCATTGTTGTTCAGTGTAATTCAAGCAATTAAGGAGAACGTTTTCCTGTCTCTTGTGGGGGAGTATAAAGCTTTCGCTTAGTGTGTGTGTGTGTGTGTGTGTGTGTGTGTGTGTGTGTGGCAATTCTCGTTCAGCGTTGTGAGAATGTGTGGTTGGTCATTACAAATTTGGACTCGTTACGCACTTTTGTATTTCTTGGAATAAAAAGAGAAGTTGTTTTAATGAAGACATTATATATATATATATATATATATATATATATATATATATATATACAGAGGATTGACAAAAGTAAATAGACACTTTCGATGTATTTTACTTTATAGGTAAATTAAATATTATTCTTATAGAATGTTATTGGAATAATGTACAATATAAAGAGTCCTGTGTATTTCTTTTATTGTTAATTAAATAAATAATGTTTTTTAATTAGTTCATTTACTAGCAAATTAAGGAGAACGTCTCCCTCTCTCTTGCCTTTAATAAATAATATAATTAAAATAAATAGTGCTGTCTGGTTACCCTGCGTATATAAATGGTGCTGCCTGGCAACTCATCTATATGTAAATAAATAATTAAAATAAATGGTACAATCTGGCAACTCATCTATATATAAATAAATAGATAAATAGTGCTCTCTGGTAACCCTCCTTATATAAATAAATAAATATATAGTGGTAGCTGGCAACTCACCCTAATAAGGTACACCTGAACATAATTAAATTATATAGGGGTATCTGGTAACTCCCGACCCTTTATATAACAGCTGCGGATCCCCTGGACGCTCATTATGCGACGGACTTCGGTGGAATAAACAACTCTCTCTCCTTCTTAGGTTAAGGTTTAGGTTAGGATTTCCCTTTGGGGGGGGTGAGGACATCCCACCTTCCCCCAAAGACCCTCCTCCTCCTCCTTTCTCTCTCTCTCTTAGGTTAAGGTTACCCCTTTGGTGGGAGGTCATCCTCCCTTCTCCCCCAAAGCTCCCTTCCCCCTTCATTGCAGCTTGGGGGATAATCCCTCCCCTTGTTGCACAACCCCTCCCCTTGTTGCATAACCCTCCCCTTTGCAACATTGCAATTGTACTCTACCATTTTGCGGTCATACTACTAAAGCTATCAAAACACGTTTGAGAGTCAGGTGAAAAGAGTGGAGGGTGTAAAATTACTTAAAGAGAAGGAACTGGAGAGACAGGAAAAACTGAGCATGACCTTGAAAACAGATAGTGAAAGAGAAATAGCGATCCCTAATGAACCAAATCCTGTTCCAAGCATATCATATGCTAGAGATGAGGATTATACGCCTCCTCCATCAAAATCATCATGCAAAAGAAAAAATATTGTACAGAATCCTATTGTTTCAAATATGGCAGATCGTCTTAACCTTTCTGTTCGCCAAAGAACAGGGTTTGCTGCTGTTATTGCAAGTCAGAGCAATAAAGACCTGAACGATATCACTATCAAAACAACGATGCACAGACAAGGGATTAAAAGCAGGCTTGAAACAGCCAAAATTGTCAAAGAAAAGTTTATGCCACCTGAACATTGTGCTCTACACTGGGATGGGAAGCTCGTTTCTGATAACAGTGGGGAAACGGGAGAAAGGCTAGCAATATTTGTGTCAGGGATCCCTTCAGCACCTGAGGGAAAAGTTCTTGCTATACCAACTATTCCGAATTTTTCTGGTAAAATGCAAGCAAACACCGCATTTAATGCTACAAAAGATTAGAACTTGGACCAAAACATTTGTATACTGGTTTTTGATACAACAGCGTCTAATACAGGTTCGATAAATGGAGCCTGCATCATTTTAGAAGAGCTCCTAGAAAGGAAGGTAATGTGGCTTGCATGTAGGCATCACGTTTACGAAAGAGTCTTGGCCGCTGCATTTACTCAAATATTTGTCACTACCACAGGCCCAGAACCTTATACAACTTTGAAAATTACATAGATCAAATCAAAGATGCAACGAGTAACCCAAGTTTTGAAGATGTTAAGCGACACAGATACCGGAAACATATTTCTCAGGAATGATTATAGAGAATGTGCAGAAGTTCTCCAAATTCTTAGACATATATCACCTAACGGAGTTCGTTGGCTCCGTCCGGGAGCAATTCATAATGCTCGCTGGATGGCAACAATTCTCTATTCTGCTAAAATGCTGGCATTCAGCAAACAAATGGATTGTTCTGAAGAATATGTAAAACACTTAGAGGAGTTCTACTTATTCACTGCTTTATATATCCAACCATGGCTCAAAGCACCAAAAGCGTCGGATGCAGCAATCAATGATTTGACTTTTTATAGTGACCTTTACATATACAGTATGTTGACACAGTGGACAGAAATGTAGCTCATCGTACAATCAAGATATTCGAAGGCCATTGTTGGTACCTAACTGAGGAGCTTATTCCATTTTCATTATTTTCTTTACGTATATCTGATGAAGAGAAAAGAAACACTGCTACAGAAATTATTAGATCACATAGAAATGATAAAAACAGCTCGTATGCCCAAAGTGGCAAACCAGTATTTCCTTTGATCAGTAAATCAACCAAACTACTGTAGCTTCCCTAGCTGGACCAAAATCTTGGTTTTTCTTTGATGTTCTACAAAGCAATGGAAAATGGTTAAATAAACCTGTTAAAACATGGAAATAGGACAGACTTTATTCAAATTTCCAATTTTGTACACAGTGTTAAGGTTGTTAATGATGCGGCCAAGCGTGGAGTACAATTAATTGAAGATTTCGCAAATTGCATCACAACAGATGAAAAACAAAGACAACAACTCCTGCAAGTTGTGGAATATCAAAGAAGTTTGTTGCCATCTTTTAAAAAGAGTCCCTTAGTTCAACTTCTAGAATAGCTTCAATCATTACTCTGTGTAACACTGATTCTGTTTATATAGAATTTTTTAGGTTTTTATATGCATTTATGGGCGCTGAGTCCAAATCTGGCCTTGGTTTGTGTGTATCATCAATGGTTTCAGAGATAATCCATTTTTCATGTTTTACCAGTATAATGTTATTATGGGCACAGCAATATCAGAATAATCAGGAATTGTTGAGAACAATCCGGATGTTCGTTGACAGTTTCTTGCTCTAGAAATTGCCCGAAACTTCCACTGTGCTATATAAAGAAGAGCGCAGAGTCTGAGAAGTCAGTAAGTGTGAGCACACTTACACACTCACACTTACACACACACACACACACTTGACGAAGGTCAAGCGTTTCATTCCAACTTAGACCTTTGTTTTCTGTGAAACACAAGTTATTTATGCAGAAACTTTAAATATATTTACAGTATTACGTCGATACAGTATATGAGAAAGAGAAAACTTCATCAACTTGAGTAGTCTAAGCATCATCATCCTGTTTGCATATACGTTTTGTGTTTCGTATTTATCAATTATTACGAAAGAAATCTTTTATAACTTGAAGAGCCTAATAATTTTCTTTAATCAGTATAGTAACATAAATACAGGGTGGGGCACGGGAACCAAGTGTTTTTGGAATAATCAGGAAAATGATATTTATTTTTGTAAAGAAAATATATTGGTAGAACAACATTCGTAAGAACATAGCATTTTATGTCATAATAATCATGTACCGAAAATTATATCTGGCATATGATGTCCTTGGCAGTCGACGCATTGTTGAAGGCGTTTACGAAAATTGGCCTCCACTCTTCCCAGCAGGTCTCTGTTGATTTGGATGATTTGTTGACGGATCGCTTCCTTCAATGCATCTAATGTACGGGGCTTGTCCTCGTAGACACGTGACTTGAGGTACCCCCATAGAAAGAAGTCACATGTGGACAAGTCAGGGACCGAGGGGGCCATGCAATGTCACCAAATCTCGAAATGAGATGGTTGGGAAACAGGGGGCGAAGAACAGCCATTGACGCTCTGGCGGTGTGTGGCGTGGCCCCATCTTGCTGAAACCACAAATGTCGACGAGCAATACGCCTTCTTCGTAACTCAGGGATGAAAAAGGTGTTCACCATCTCAATGTAACGCCCAGATGTTATGGTAACGGTAACCCCATTTTGTTCGAAGAAATAGGGACCGATGACGCCAAACTTTCCCACCGCGCACCAAACTGTAACCTTAGGGCTATGCAGCGGTTTTTCATGGAGTTGTCGCGGATTTTCAGCAGCCCAATACCGACAGTTTTGATTGTTGACGGCCCCATTAAGGTGGAAATGGGCTTCATCACTCATTACCACCATCATGTTTTCATTCTGCTCATAAAGTGCAAGCATTTCCTGTGCAAAATTCAGTCGTTGGGGGCAATCGTTTACATTCAATTCCTGCACCATCGCTAACTTGTATGGGTGAAAATGTAATTCTTCATGCAAAATCCGTCTAACAGTACGATTGCTGATTCCGAGTGCAGCTGAATGTCTCCGAGCAGAGCGGCCTGGGCTTTGCAACATCGCTTGTCTGACCCTTTCAACGTTCTCTGGAGTACGCACAGTGCGTTGCGGCCCCTTCGGTTTTGTTTTCATTATTGAGCCTCCTGTTCGAAGATTGTTAACCCAACGTAAGATTGTGTCACGAGCGGGAACAGAGTCATTTCGATGAATGTTGAATCTGCGGCGAAACGCACGCTGAACTGCTGTCACTGACTCGCCACTCCTAACAAAATGATCATACGCGAACATGCGGTGTTCTAACGTCCACTGCTCCATGATGGCACCTGAAAGATAAAGGTGAGTGTTAGTTAAAGTTAAATGCTATGAACCCAGGAATGGAATGCTACCTACCGCACGCCCCTCCCATTCCTAATGGCCGATTACTATCTATTCAAAAAACACTTGATTCCCGTGCCCCACCCTATATCATCAACTGTTGCTGCAAAATAGAAGTCAATATCTTCCTTCCTTGACTAATCAATTTTAAAATTAGAAAGAGCCGTTTTAAGCAGAAAACTGAGATTTGTTTATAAAAAACCTCTGAACAGGTAGCTAGAACAACGTGAAAAAAATATTAACAGCTGACGAGGAAGCTTCTAACAGTGGCTGCATCCTCCAGCGCGGGACACGTCAACGCGAAGAAGAGGCGACGTCAAACCAAAACATCAACGCGCTGGTGGCCAAACTTCCTCAAATCTCCGTGCAGCGGGCTGTCTACGATTGGTCAGACTGGCAATCGACGGCCTGTTGCGTGGCACGGTCAGAGTGCCGATCGGCTCCCGGGGCCGGACCTATCCTCAGCGTGCTATTTTTTCAATTACAGGGAGCAATTGCGTGCTCCCCGAACTACTCTTACTCTCTGGCGACATCAAGACTAATCTAGGCCCCACTACAACTTACACATGTCACCATACACAAAGACATAGACACAATAGCACCATGAGACACATACAGAAGTATAATATTAACATATTACAGTACAACGTAGATGGCCTCACAAACAAAATCATGCAGCTTAGGGAATTCGTACACAAACAAAACATTCACATAGCACTTATACAAGAAACAAAACTAAAACGCACACACAAAACACCCACCATCCCTGACTTCACGGCGATCCGTTAAGATCGTACTGGGGGTAACGGGGGTGGACTCATCACTTACATACGTAAAAGCATTAGCTACACTGATGCTACCCAAAACATACAAACACAATCCAAGCAGATAACACGATAGAAATACAGGCAGTTAACATTAAGACACGCGCAAAACACAACACCACACTAATCAACATTTACATCGCACCAGATAGTTCACCTCAGGTGCCAGCCAATTACAATCCACAGTTACACAATCTGGCCTCTCTCTCTAATGTCATCTTAGGAGGAGACTTCAACGCCAAAGACACTAGTTGGTACCTGCACAACCAAAACAACACCAGAGGCGCCAACATAGCCACACAACTAAACAGCCTCTTCATTCTTAACAATACAGAAGAACATACACACATACCACATCAAGCAGGATACTCAAACTCCTCCCCAGACATAACGTTCTGTTCCCCCTCACTAGCAACACATACACAATGGAGAACAGAAAAACAACTGTCATCAGACCACCTGCCCATCATCATTACAACACATTCTACACTCTGCCCCAGGCCCCCAACAGCCTTAGGCACACTTACAGAAATTACAAGAAAGCTGATTGGGAACAGTTCAAAATACAGACTGAGGAACAATTCACCACATTAAACAGCACACCCATCATAAACATCAATACAACACTCAAGACATTTAATCAGATCATCAATAATGCAAACAAATACATACCCAAGGGCAACATTAGGAAATACAACCCAAATTACACTAGAGAAATAGCCCACCTCATAAGGCAACGTAACAACCTCAAATATAACACACAAACACCACACACAGAAGCCATAAAACAGCAGATAGAACAGCTCAACACAGAAATAAACAACAAACTCAAAGAAAAACAAACAGAAACATTCAGGGAATTCATAACAACACTAAACCACTCCACAGATACATCCAGGCTATACAAGACTATAAACGGCATTACCCACTCTAGCAGCGGCATTCACACCTCACACGCGGCTATCTGTCGCGGCCAGAATAATATCCCAACATACACACAACAAGCTAACATTCTAGTTAATCACTACGCAAACATAAGTCACTTAAACAGAGACAACAACCAGAAACACGCAGAGAGACAAACAGCCAGATACAAGAAAACCTACAGACTCGACACGACCATTACACCCTTCAATACAGACCAGACCACCAAGATCATCAAAAACATTAAAAATTCGAAGGCTACTGGACCAGACAACATATCTAACATACACCTTAAACACTTGGGCCCACAAGGAATACTAGCTCTCACAAATATCAGCACATATTCATACCAACACTGTATTATTCCTGACATATGGAAACAAGGTAAAATTATTACACTACTCAAACCAAACAAAAATCCAACAGAACCAGCTTCCTATAGACCCATTACTTTACTATGCACACCTTCCAAAGTAACAGAAAGACTAATCTTACAAATCACCAACCCACACATTCCACTATCGCCTACTCAACATGGATTCAGACCTCACCACTCAACCACGACATTACTCACTAACCTCACGCAGCACATCATGGATGGCATCAACTCCAGACGACCAGCTCAACGTACACTATTAACAACAATAGACATTAGTAAAGCATTTGATGCTATCCCACGCTTCCCTCTCATAAACAAAATACTCAACACAAACATGCACAATAACACGAAAAGGTGGCTGAGCAACTATCTTTCAGGAAGATACTCACATGTCACATTTAATGGCAAGTCATCCAAAAACAAGCTTTTTTCGAACGGGGTCCCTCAAGGCTCTGTTCTCTCACCAACACTCTTCAACTTATACATGCATGACATTCCAACACCCATAGATAACAAGCTTACCTTATCATCATATGCAGATGACATCACTCTAACATCCACCCACAACAACATCGACACCGCTACAAATAACCTACAAACATACATAAACAGTATACAAGACTGGCTCACACACAATAGACTCAAAGTAGCGCCCACAAAATCAACCACCACCTTGCTTACAAGCAACACAAAAGAACACCAGGTAATTCCACAGCTTGCACTAAACAACATCAACATTCCACACACTCACAGGACCAAAATACTTGGGGTCACATACAACACATCATTATCTTTTGCAAACCACACTCAGGACATTAAAAACAAATGTACGTCAAGACTTAACACGCTTAGAGGACTAACAGGCACAAACTTTGGACACCAGCAGGAAACAACATCACTAATATACAAACAATATATTCGTTCAGTTATGGACTATGCTAGCCCATGCTGGGCACCCATTATCTCAAACACACGCATAAACACCTTACAGACAATACAAAACAACGCACTTCGTATCATTACAGGATGCACTCAAACAGCACCAATAGAACACCTGCATACAGAAACAAAAATACTGAAAGTTAGGGAACATTTAGACATGAGGGGAACACAATTCATGGCAGCAGCGACAACTAACCCACAACACCCTTGGCACTACATGTACAATCATGCACCAACACCTCGCACCATTAAGGTAACACCAGAGAGACATTATAACCAAATACTCCATTCCATACCACGCCCCACAGACATCACACAGTACAGAAAACACATACACACACACCTAACCCACAAAGCACTGACACGACTCGGTCCGAATGCGGTCCTAGGTGCGAAGCCGCCACCCATTAACAGGTCAGAGATCAGCCTGAGCAGATCGGATCGAGTTAACTTAGCACGATTCCGATGTGGACATCACCCCAACTTACGGACATATAAACACAGGTTAGACAACTCCATAGACGACACCTGCCACCTATGCCAGGACACACCACAAACAATTCAACACATTATGACAGACTGTACCGCTCTAGCACAACAACGAACACAACACAACATCACTAGTGCGCTGAACCTCTGGTCCACTCCGGAGAGGGCGATCGGTTACCTGCGTGCCGCCGGCTTGCTCGATCAGGGTGGGCTGATCGGCTAAACAACAACAACAACAACAACACAAAGAAAGCAGGTTGTTTGTCTGATGGTTACCAGCACTGAGGTACTGTGTTTCTGTGCTTCTCTATGCTGACGATTTGAGTGTTATCGATCCTTTTTTATTGCGAATATTATTTCAGTGTTGTGAATACATCTTTTTTCCGGAATCTGTAATCTGTTGCAGACAGTGATGGGCATCGATACATGAAAATCGCTAAAGCGATACCGATACATCGATACATGAAGAACGTCTTAGGCGATACCGATACGCCGATACTTTCTAGATGTCTTAAGCGATACATTTTTAGAATTATTCATTTAATATGTAGGTATTAGATATTATTGGTTATACTAGTAATTTGTACGCACTGTAAGTAAAATCAATGACATTTTAATGGGTTTTATAGATGTAAATAAAAACAATTGCTTTATTTAATGAAAGTATGTTTTAATTTTGTAGGATACATGAATGACTGAAAATATTACACTAAGAATTAAAAGTAATTACTATTACCCTTCAAAAATACCAGCTGGCTAAACATCTGGTCAGACAGTCTATTCCTTTTTGGAGCGTGAATGTGACCAGCCAAACTAAACAACCGTTCTACAGGAGCAGAGGGTGGTAGTGGTGTGTTATACTTCAGGAAGACCCGTAGAATTCCTGGGTACTGCCTCAGAGATTGGAGAGAATGACTTCCGTCACCCACATACTGTAAAACTTCCATCTCAGTGGAATCTTGGGTTGCAGAGACATTAGTGGAAGCAGACTCATAACAGAAGAAATCATCTGCACTTCCGTCAGATGCAGCATCACTTAGTTGTTGCTGGGGGGTCTGCTCGCTGAGGCTCTTAACAGCATTAACCAATATTTCTTGAACCCTCTTTTTGACAATGTTAGTATTAAATTTGCCTTTTATTGTCATCCACTTTAACTTGAACAGAGGATTTGAAGACGATGCCAGTATTGCTGCTTTACACTCATGCGACGCATCAAGGCACAGAAACTTTTCAAACCGCTTAGTGAACCCTACTGTGACTGCATTGAGAAGTGGCTGACAATGACGCAATGCCTCCGAATTCAAACGCTCAAGCTTCTTCTCTACAGCTAACAATGTCGGAAGCAGGCAACCGTAAAAACATTCTTTGTCGGACTGCAACCTATCAAGTGCTGTTGCAATGGGTTGTAGTACGGTTAGGTATTCCTGGAGAAAATCAAGCTCATTTTCACGAAATGTTGGCAGTCCTAGTTGTTTCATTGTTTCATTTAGGACACTTTTATGCTTCAACAGAACTGATAAACTGTCGAACAAGGAGTTCCATCTTGTGACGCATGGTAATGTCAACTGACATTTTAGAGTTTCCTGGATTATTTCGGCTAATTTCGGTTAATTAATCTCAATAACACAAGTACAAACGTGTTTGAACGTTGCGCCGTACTGTGTGACGTGACCAGTAGAGTAGTACTGTCATTAAATAAATATTTAATAATATTATTATTTATGTATATTCATAAATATAACTCAGTAGTGTCATATTATAACATCTATTTAAATATTTAAAAATTCTTATTGATGTATCGATGTATCGAAGTATCGATTTTTTTCGATACATTTAAGAAAATTGACCTTAGCGATACCGATAATTCGATACTTTTGTCAAGTAGCTAAAGCGATACCGATACCGATACAAAAGTATCGATCGATACGTATCGGCGATACATGTATCTAGATACTGCCCATCACTGGTTGCAGATTTAATAACTCTTCTCTCTATATCTGCAGGTTATGATTAATGTAGTATAGTTTGGTAAAGAGAATGGCAACTAGAGCTTGTAAACACTCGCCGGATATATTCTGCTACGTTTGTGGGCATTACATAGGCCCCAAGCAAGTATCGCACAAGATTGTGAAAGGCACCAAGTTCTGGATCGCGTATCGGCTCTATTTTGGTATGCCTATGGGTGACCAAGATAAGCCCTGGGCACCCCATGTGATCTGTGGAAGCTGCCGCTCTACACTTGAAGGGTGGCTGTGGGGAGTACGCAAGGCAATGCCCTTTGCGGTACCCAGAATATGGAGAGAACCAAAGAGCCACCACGACGATTGCTACTACTGCATGGTAGATGTTTCTAAGTACAGGAAAGTTAAAGGAAGGCAGACTCTTCAGTATCCAAGCATAGCGTCGTCCATAGCTCCTGGGCCACATGGCGAAGGTCTTCCAATACCACGTCCACCAGAACAGGTATCTATCCATTACTTTACCTTCTGTATTTACAGACTGTGGGTCATTATGTGTCGATTTTTCTTAGTGCTGATGCTCTTCTACATATATAGCTATGCCTATATTTTGTTTCTTTGCTTTGCAGGTTGAAAATGAGGATGCAGCTAGCTCATCTGAGATGTCGGCTGGTGAGGACAGTCATGATGAAGAATATACAGTAACTTTCAGTACAAACCCTCACTTTCCAAATCAGAAGGAATTGGAAGACTTAATTAGAAATTTGGGTCTGACGAAATCAGGGTCTGAGCTTCTGACCTCCAGACTCAAAGAGTGGAATTTGCTTGGAGAAGACTGCAAGAGCACTGTATACCGAAAGCGGCATGAAGAGTTTGCAAGGTTCTACGATGTCAATGGCTCTCTCTGTTATTGTAGCGAGGTTAATGCTCTATTCACAGCTATTAGGTTAACACATATACCCTCAGAGTGGCGCCTGTTTATTGACAGTTCAACTCGGAGTTTAAAAGCTGTTCTACTCCACAATGGGAACAAATATCCATCTATACCAGTTGCACATTCTGTTCAAATGAAAGAGGACTATGAAAATGTCAAACAACTGCTCACTCAAATCAGGTATGAACAATATAACTGGGACGGTGGGACGTGTGTGGTGATTTCAAAATGATTGGTTTCCTGTTAGGTTTACAAAGAGGGTTTACTAAATATTCATGTTTTCTTTGCCTGTGGGATAGCAGGGCTTCAACTGAGCATTATAAAACAATTCAGTGGCCTCCACGTGAAGGAGTGCAACCAGGAAAGTACAATGTACTCAGGGAACCTCTTGTGAAGCCTGACATAGTTCTGCTACCACCTCTCCATATTAAGTTGGGTCTAATTAAGCACTTTGTAACTGCGTTAGATTTTGGAGGGGAAGTTTTCCAACAGATTCGGGTCATGTTCCCTAAACTCTCTGAGGCCAAAGTCAAGGCTGGCATCTTTGTAGGACCACAAGTCAAGGCGCTGTTGAATTCAAAGAACCTTGAAGCCAAGATGACTCCGATCGAAAAAGAGGCTTGGTGTGCTTTCCGTGATGTGGTTCGTGGGTTTTTAGGCAACCATAAAGCACCAAACTATAAGGAGTTAGTGTCAAACTTGATTAAGTGCTATGGCAAAATGGGGTGCCGTATGTCTTTAAAATTACACTATCTGCATTCACATCTAGACTTTTTTCGTGATAACCTGGGCGATGTGAGTGAAGAACATGGCGAAGGTTCCATCAAGATATTCAAACGATGGAGAAAAGGTACCAGGGCCATTGGGATGCTTCCATGATGGGAGACTACGTATGGTCGCTGATCGGAAAGGATAAGAATGTTCATAGCGGAAGTCGCGTTCTTCAGTGCATTTTTAAGGAACGCACACTGCATAACGAGGCTTGTTATTCTCTTATCAGTTCTCCTCATGATATATATTATATCCTTTGCACCATTTTGGGTTTGTCAAACAATTTTGGCTCAATAAACATTAATTTCCAATAGTGTTTTTATTTTCAGAAAATATTTGTTAGCCTTCTTTATATACTTTGCCATATGAAAAGTGTGATAACCTATATTTTTGAAACGGTTGATGATAGAGCAAAACCAATATCATTTTTGGAATCAGCGCCCCGAAATCATTAAGAAACGACAGAACAATCACAATAAACAGAAATTTTTTCAAATTTTGTTACCTAGTGTTATCAGTATTTACATTTTATTTTACACATTCATTTGCTTTACTAGGCAATTTTTCTGTTCAAGGTATTGGATGTTTGATGAATAAAAAAAAACGATGGGGCGTTCCACCTTGGAAATATTGTGAATCTCAAATATATTCCAGGGCCCATTGCCTCGAAACTGCATTGGGATGATGCTTCACAGGTGGCGGTAACACCTATTCTCTAAATCCCATTCAAGACAAAATGTAGAAGAAAATATTAAAAAATAGAGATTTTTCCCTTTTAATTTTCTATTTTGGTAAAAAAAGCATAGTAAATTAGGAATCAATCAATAGCTATTTTAATTTTCTATCTAAAAATGTACATCGAATGCAGTGGCGGTCCTGGGCATAGGCGATATAGGCGGCCGCCTAGGGCGCCAACTGGTGGCGGGGGCGACATAGCACGCCCGTTTTTTGTTTTTTCTCAAACAGGCTCCAGTCCAGGGCTCGAGAAATGTACCAACTCACGGTCTCACCAACCCCGGTTGGAGATAGATATTTATCCTTGGTGATAGGTATCGATTTTGCTTGTAAAAAATCAACTTATAAAACTAAATTAAAAGTTATTTCATTAAAATAAACAAGTGATGAAATAGGTATAAGTTAAAACCGTTTATAATTATTAAAATCAAGCAGAGTAAATTAGAGTGTAGCTAGCGACGAATTTTTCTCCACTCCACAATTTCGTATGTGTTCTAGTTTACAGTGAGTCGTGTCTGGCCGAAAATTCAGTTATTTGCTAGCTGGCAATCTTATTCCTTTATTAAGCTACATTGTGATTTATTAGTGTTCTTTATTTATCTATTTTGTGAGCAATATACTGTACATTGGAATATTTATTTTGTTTGCAATATATTTGGGAATCTTTATTGAGTATTCAATTATTATTCATCAGAGGTTATGCACCGGGGGGGGGGAGAGTGTGCTGTTGACAGAGGAAGGGCACCTTTGCGTGATCTCGCCTAAGGCGCCAAAAATGCCAGGACCGCCACTGCTGCATAGTAGCTGCCAACAGAAATGAACTAGAGCTGAGGCCAAACAACATTGACTTCATTCTATATTCTTGAACCTTGGGTTCATTTTCCAACAAGTTTTTCGTATCCACCCACAGATACCTTACTGCATCTCCGTCCTCTGGTTTTAACTTTATCCTAAAAAGTGCTTGCTTCACATCTGCAGTCAATGCTACTCTACCAAACCTGAATCTCAGTAACAAGGAAAATAAATCTGCATTTAAATTTGGCCCAGCATCCAAACAGTCATTCAAGGCACACCACCTTTGTCCTTGGCTGAGCCATCAAAAACTATCCTTAGTTTGGTGGTAGTTTTGTCTCGCCGTACCACTGCATGGTGTGGCAGATAATGTGCCTCCTGGCTCACCATCTCACCTTGCAGGCTTGCACCCTTTCAGCATAGCCCTCCCTTACATAGCTTTGGATGGCCTCATCGTATTCATTTAACAACAACCAGGGGCGTCCACACGAGGGGGCATTAGGGGACCAAGCCCCCTCGTTTTTCAATGGTGCTTCCTCGTTTTTTCGTCAACTGCTTACAGATAGATTTTATCATAAACCCAAAATCCAGTCATAATATTTGAAGATAGTAATTGGTTACTATATATGTTATTAATATTGTATAATTTCCCATATTTAAAAATAATAAACTTGTATATCTACCAAGTTATTGTGTATCTGGTTTCATCCTAATATCATGGACATACAAAGGATGTCTAAAAAAATCCTTAGTTTTCAGAAGGCAGGAAATGCTGTCCCAGACAACGTAAATTTAAAAAATTTCCAGGGGGAGCATGCCTTCGAACCCCCTAGAGCTCGCTCTGTCGCTCGCAAATACTTGTGCCCCCCCTGTATTTGGAAGTGCCCCTTACTTAATTGATCCTGTGGACGCCCCTGTCAACAACCCATTTTTCCTTAGCCTGTGCAATGAAGTCTCCAACCTCCTATTAGCTAGTTGAAGGTTTGAACTGGGTTTGCAAGAATCCTTCCAAGGGAGGCCAACTTCGTAGCAACCATCTCTAAACCCAATACCTTTTCCAAATTGCTCTAAAACATCACTGTTCACTGTACTTGCCTGTTTCTCCTGTTTGTCCTTTATGCCAGTGGATTCAAGTTCCCAAAAGGCTTTCAAATGCCTTTCCAAACATGGCTGTTCTCCTCAATCTTAACAAAAAGAGCTTTAACCTCCATTTCATTGCAATAGCTACCATGTAGCATCCAGCTTAGCTTATTTTCAATAGCTACAGGACCTTGAGATGTGCAGACAATGTTAACGGTGATGAAGTCCAAATAATAGTCAGCTCCAGTCAAAAGACTAATATCTTCTCTTCCTTCAAACTTATTATTGTCGAAATTAATTCCTTTAACTTGCAATTCTTGGACACATGCCATACCGAAACAAGTAGTGACTGGAGCACAAAGTTCCTCAATCTCTACAGCTTGGACCTTGATAGTGGGACTTTGTGGTAAGAACCCTTTAACCAGAACTTCTACCTTTTTAACTTTGGTTCGGTTTTGAATTGAACCCCCAAACCCAGAAATTCTTAAATTTTCCCTCTTAAGTTCTTTAAACATCAAATTTCTGGAAATCCTGGTCTTAATAAAGCTACACTGGCTACCACTATCAAACAACACTCTTACAGTAGCTTCTCCATCATTCCCAATTAATAATGCTGCAGCTGTTTGCAATAATTCCCCTTTACTTTTACTCCCTTTCATAGCAGTGGCATGTACTACTGATGTCTCTACTTCTGGGGTAGGCCTACTAGGAGTGTTTTCACGCAATAATGGCTGATGCCGGCCATGGCATTTTTTGCACAAAATTTTAAACTTTCAAAACCTTGTTCTGTGACCTTCCAAAAAACATTTAAAACACGCTGTGGACTTAGTTACCCTGTCCTTTCTCTCCTCAACAGGTAAAGCCTCAGCCGCTTCACATTTATATGACTTGTGGTTGCCTTCGCAAAATATGCATTCCTTGATTCCCTTTAATTTATTCTCAGAGGATGCATATAGAGTTGACACTGTACCTGGGCTATTCCTTTTTGTAGAAACTTTGGTGCTGTGCCTGCCTTTGTCCCCTTGTTTAACATCCCACTGTGCAAACTCAATTCCCTCTCGTCTTGCTAATTCTGTGCCTAAAAAGCTTAACATCTGCTGAAGTGGGATGTACACATGTTCTGTAGAGTGGCCCCTACTTAATTCAAGCAAAATTGAGCTAGGCAATTTAGACTCCAGTATAGTGACGAACATTACACCATACCTTTCCATTCCTACACCCAAGTTGTTCAGAGACCTAGTTCTAACTTGAAATTCCTCATATAACTGCCGTAACTCCTTCTCACTATTGAAATTATTAACAGGAGGTATAGCTAAAAGTTCAAGGAAGTAGCTTTTAATTAAGATCTCTGGTTTACCAAACCGTTTCTTTAATATATCCCAAGCCACATTATAATTAGCCTCTGTTAATGCTAATCCTGTTATTGTCTTTGCTGCCTCCCCTTCCAAGAGGGACTGCAAATAATTAAACTTCTCCACCGCACTTAACACTTGACTACAATGAACTGTTGACTGAAAATTGTCTGCCCATCCCTGCCATTCCTGAATACTCCCAGAAAATGTTTTGAGTACAAGCCTCAGCAATTGAACTGCAGATCTGTTAACCTTAACTTCACAAACATCATTTGTTGAGGGCTGTTTCATTATTAGACCTGGTCTCTAACTGGTCTCTAGCATGCTTTAATTATGTCATCAATAATCTCTTCGAAGTAAATTATGTCATTTTCTATTTCCTCTTCCTCTATAAGAGCCTCAATTTTAACATTTACTTCGCTTAGAGCAACCTTTTTAGTTTCTCATATGAAAAGCTGCGCAGTCACTAAGCTTAAATCCTCTTGCTCTATGGCAGAATCTAGAGTGGCAATGACGTTTGTAATTAGACCTTTGTAGGCGCTTCTCCTTTTTCTAAACTTGTTCAATTCAGCTGCACTCATCTTCAATGCAAACAACAATTGGGCTCACTGCCAAATAAGCTGAATTGGTGAAAATACTTAACCAAACCAATCAAACTCAAATTTTACCTTTTTTTAAATCAAATGAATTGCTTGCTTGGTTGAGACCTTAACTCAGTTATGCTTAACCCGTCCAGGCCTAACTTGGGCTAGAATCCGGCTCGAAGGACCATGTTATTTTATTTTATTTGATTGGGTTCAGAATCCCAGCTTAGCCTTGAACGGCCAAGCTCTGAGGGGCTACTGCAACCTACAGCCCAAGTTAAGCTAGACTAAAACTTACGGACTTGGAGGTCCTATTAGGTCCTAACTCAGGGTTGCTGACTCGATGTGGGCCTACCTAATTAGGCCTCAGTTGCATAAAATTAAGATAAAAAACAAAAGGGGCACAATTTATGGTCTTTTTTCTAAACCTTGCAACAACAACACAACCTGCACCATTGCACGATGCAACAATCTTGTATCTAAACAACCAAACTGAATTGTAAGAGAGCTTTCTATAAGACCACGCCCT
This sequence comes from Bathynomus jamesi, assembly GCA_023014485.1. Lineage (NCBI taxonomy): Eukaryota > Metazoa > Arthropoda > Malacostraca > Isopoda > Cirolanidae > Bathynomus > Bathynomus jamesi. The sequence continues at coordinate 168,918 of JAJOZX010001881.1, read as the reverse complement.
GTAAGTGCCGCATTCAACAAACGAGTAGAAAGGAAGCGCCAATGTCCAAAAAAATGATGCCACAAGAGTGTCGAAACAATGATGCCACAGGAGCCCAAAAATGCTAGCTCTAAATTAAGTGAATTTTTCACCAACCTTACAATTATGAGATGGATATATATATATATATATATATATATATATATATATATATATATATATACACCTTAACTTAATATATACAAGCAATGCTGCATCAATCAGCTTAGTCATCATATCGCCTTGGAACAACAATGGCTCTTCCTCTTCTAGATTTTCTAACAAGGCTTAACTTACTCTACAGTTAGACTGGAGATATTAGGGGTGGGTTAACTGGGGACAGAGCATTTTTCACATTGGTGGCCCGTGCGGGGAATTTACATACTTTAGGCTTACGTTTACTTAACAAAAATTGCAGAATTAGGCTAAATAGTCTAGCCTAAACCTAACTTAATGAAGCCTAAAGTAACAAACTTGCTTAATTAGGTCTACAACCTAGGGCCTAACTAGGAAACATTTACATTTAAGGAGTCCCATTCTTTTATAAGCTTAGAACTGAGTGCCACATACAGATTAACCAGAATCAAACTTACTTTCTCTTTCAAGGCTTAGGGTACTTATTGGACTAAATCTTGACATTAATTAAATACTTGAGGGGATTTAACTAAATTTAAAACTTAACTATTTGTCTGATTACTCACCTTATTTGATCTCTCATCTCTGATAATTTCTTCTCACCTTATATTTCATTACAATCCCTAGTTAAACTATTCTGCCTTAAACATGGAAGTACATTTCAATTAACTCACCAACAAGTCCCTTTAAAACATAAATAGTTAACAAAACTCCAAAACAACCTGTAGGACATATAACATTTATTCAATCATAACTATGGGTATTGACTTCACTGGAGTGGTGAATCCAAGTTTTGAAGACCAACTGGAGGAATACAATATATATATATATATATATATATATATATATTATATTATATATATATACACACACACACACACACGATGGTAATTCAATAAGTATCCGCACTTTTTATTTTCACATCTGATAGATTATAAACACATCACTTCTCAACATAGTCTCCCTGTTTCTCAATACACTTAGTTCAGCGATCTACACGCTTCCTAATGCTATCACAAAAGAATGTTTTTGGCTGTGTGCGTAGCTAGTCATGCACCGCCTCCTTCAGGTCATCATCGCCTTGGAATCGCTGATCTCTCAAAGCGTCTTTTAGTGGTCCAAACAGGTAAAAATCCGAAGGTGCCAGGTCTGGACTGTAGGCTGGATGGTCGAGAACTTCAAATTTAAGTTCTTGAAGGCATTTTCTAATCTGTGCAGCGGTATGAGGGCGCGCATTGTCGTGTAACAGAATAACACCTTCCGACAATCTCCCTCTCCGTTTTGTGCGAATTGTTTGCTTTAACTCATTCCAAAGCATGTCAGAATTCGATGCACTTGTTACTGTAGTTCCACGCTTTAGATCAGGGGTGGCCAAGTTTCCTGGACCCAAGAGCCACATACGACGTTTTTCGGATGTACGAGAGTCGCAAAACATTTTAAAAAGAATTTAATTGTTAAAAACATATACATATACAGTGGCGTACTAAAGGGGGTGCGAGGGGGGCGGTCCGCCCTGGGTGACAGCTAGGAGGGGGGTGCCATCGGGAGAGTTGAAATACCAGTACAAGTTTTCAAACCAAATGAAAAATTCGCCAAAGTAAGAAATTTTTTTTAAAATGTTCAAACTATTACAACAGCTTAATGTTAATTTCCACTATAAAATAAATTTTTATTTTTATTGGCAATACAAAATTTACAAACGAAAAATTAAATATTTGATAAAAATTACATCGAAAGGCGAACGTTTGTTGACGTTTTAGTCATCAGTTTGTTGAGCATAGTCAGCTGGCTGCAACTGACATTCCAAGTCTTGTTCACTTGACACTGTGACTCCACATACATAATTAAATAATTATGATAAAGCATAAAGTGCTGGTGTTTATAACAATATCATGGTACTTATATCAGTGTCCAGTAATTTTTGACAATGTGGTATCATAGTGATGTTTAAGTGTTTATAAATGATAATTAATGATAATTAATAATGATAATAATAATGATAAATAATTGTCTCTGCTTGTCTGGGTTGATAATCTGATAACTCAATGGGTATCTGGTTCGAAAAAGTTTGAGAACCACTTGTTTGAAGCTTTTCTGTTGTAATAAATTTTTTTACTTCTTTATTTACTGGATATACTATTAATTTTCATTTTGTCAGTGGTCTAGTTATTTGTGAGTAATGCTCATAGTTTTCTGCTTTTTTAGGAGTCGTGTTTGCACTTAACCCCCCCCCCCCAAATAATAATAATAATCACAGACAATTTGTTCAGTTAATGTATTTCAAGTCATAATAGTTCATGCTTGTTATGCATGTTCATTGTTCATGCTTTATACCTTTTGATTTTAAAATTTTGCAGAAAACATCCACTATGAAGCGAAATCGACCCAGTGGATTCCAACAAAGAAAAATGAAGAAGGCAAGAGAAAAGGTGGTTCAGGCAATGTCCGGATCAATTTTGAAGTATGTGACGCCTTCAACATCAAGTGCAATAGGAGAAAGTCCTGAAGATATTCAGCCTGGTGAATCTGAAGGGCAAATACAAGAAGCATCTCCACAAGAGGATTCAAATGAGAGAGAGCAAGGATTGGAGGATGGCAATTCATCTTCTAAAAGTAGTGAAACTGATGAAGAGGAAGGAGACGCCAGCAGAAGTCCACACCAACAGGAAGAAGACTCTGATGAAGAAGAGGAGATGGATAGATTTTCAATTTATTCTGATGTCGCTACTTGGCCAATCCCGGTTCCAAATGACTTGAGAGTTGATCTTATTAAGAGGGGAAGTGAACCCTTCCAAAATAGGGATGGACCTTTCAGTGCAGTTCAAAGACAAGGAGAGAAATCCAAAGGGAAGAGTCGACAGCTGACCACTGCATGGTTCTATAAGGCTCTGCCAAATGGCGAGAAAGTTTTGAGAACATGGATGGTTTACTCTCCATCAAAAGAAAGTTTTTGTTTTTGCTGCAGACTGTTTGCTCTTGATGACAAAGGAATTGGAACATCCAGCTTTGTCACTGGGTTTCAAGCATGGTGGAAGCTAAACCCAGAGGTGTTTGACCATGAGGCTTCTGAGCAGCATCTCTCATGCCTGGAGAAATGGAAGACCTTGGGAGCAGGGTTGAAGCTTCAAAAAACCATTGATCAAGTTCATCAAGCAACATGATATATTTTTCTGTATTTAAATTTTAAAATTATTTATGGGGGGGGTGCCAAAGGAAGGATCCGCCCCGGATGGCAAATACTTTAGGTACGCCCCTGACTAGGGGTAAACCCATCGAGCGAAACACGAATGGCGTAAGCGAATAGTAACACCCGAAGTCGTGGAAGTGGTTGAAAAAATTTCCACCCACTTAGAGTAGGCGTCCACAATGACTAGGAAATAGATATTGTTTATAGGACCTGCATAGTCAACAGGGATCCTATGCCAAGGTATAGTAAGCCATTCCCAAGGATGAAGTGGACTTTTCTTTGGTAGATCTCTGTTCTCTAGGCAGTTTTGACAGGAACGAACCAATGATTCGAGTTCTAAACCAGGAATTGGTAGAGTTGCTGTCAAATTATGATCCAGTTTTGAAAGAACATTTTCTAAGGATTAAGCATTCTATTCCATCTGGGAGGAGAGTGGCTTCGTATTTATCTCCAAAGATTCAGAATGAGTTCATTTGCCTTTTGGCTTTTGGGGAATTACGTCAAAGAGAAAATAGTGGCTGATATCAAGAAAGCAAAGTGTTTTGGGATTCTTTTTGACAGCACTCTTGATCAGGGGCCGATTAACATTTTCTGGGCCTTACGCTTAGTATGTATGATCGAGCCCTTTTATTCATATACTATAAAAATTTAATTTTCATTGAGGGAGTAATGCATAATAGCGCACAAAACAAGAACTACCTAAGGTCAACAATGAAAGACGAAAGGTTGAACTACTTGTCATTGATGCACATCGAGTGGGAGCATTTGCATAAAATTGACTGTCAGGATATTATTAATGAATTCGCAGGCAAAAAATGTCGCAAATTACAATTTTAAATATTTCTATTATTATATATGTATTTCAATTTTTATGTATCTCATTTTCCGAAATAAATACTTTTGTTTGATTGTTTTTTTTTACTTATACACATTTTTGGCGGGCCCCTAAGACATCCGGGCCTTAGGATTCAGCCTGTGCAGCCTATAGGGCTATCCGCCACTGCTCTTGATGTGTCCCACACTGATCAGATGTGTGACGTGATCAGATACGTCCATATTGACTGTGACAAAGTTGAAGTAAAGGAATCATTCTTGGGCTTCTTCCCTATTGCCGGAAAGACTGCTGCTGAGCTCACAGGGGATATCCTGAGACATCTGGAGAGAGATGGACTGGACATAAACCTGTGCCGTGGTCAAGGATATGACAACGCTGCAACTATGGCTGGGATTCATGGTGGTGTTCAGTCAAAGATCAGAGATATTAATCCCAAGGCTTTGTTTGTGCCTTGTGCAGATCATTCTCTGAACCTTTGCGGAGTGCACTCATTTGGAAGCGTTTCTTCATGTGTGACTTTTTGTGGAACCTTGGAGAGAGTCTATTCCTTCTTTTCAGTCTCAACTCATCGATGGGAAGTGCTGATGGAGAATGTAGGCATGACAGTCAAAAGACTTTCCCAGACAAGATGGAGTGCTCATTATGACGCTGTGAAACCAGTGAAAGCAAATTTTGAAAAGCTGACCTCAACCCTTGAAGTACTGTGCGATCCCAAAGAAAATGTGGACACAAGAGGATCAGCTCAGATTTTGCTGTTGCTGTATGTGATTTCTCTTTTTTGAGTTACCTTTCTTTCTGGTGTGAAGTCCTGGAAGAAATTAATCTCACACAAAAGTATTTGCAAACAGTTGGAATCAGCCTTGAAAAGTGCATTGTGAAGCTTCAAGCTCTAAAACTGTTTCTTGAAGATCAGCGGCAATGAAATTGTGGAGAGGGCCATTCATTATGCAACTACAAAGTGTGAGGAAATGGACATTTCTATGGAGAGAAGAGGGAGAGTAAAGCTCCAAAAAAGGATGCCAGGAGAGATGGCAAAGGATGCTGGTCTCACATTGCCAGAGGAAGTAAAAAGGGCTATGTTTGAATGTCTTGATCGCTTTCATCAAGAATTGGAGATTCGTTCTAAGGCAATGGATCAAATTCTGTCAATCTTCGCTGTTATTCAGCCAAACACTGGTTGTTGCAACAGAAGAAGAACTTCGGAAGTATATTCCAAATTTGACTCAGATTTTCGATGAATTCTCTGATGAAGATATCAGTGTGGAAATTGGACGACTTCGGAGGCATTTGAAAGCTGCCAAAATCAGCGTTGAAGAGGCAAAGAAATGGACAGCATTGCAGTTTCTGGAGTTTATTGTGAAATGGGATTTTTGTGAATCTTTGCCAAGCTTGTCACTGTGTTTGAGATTATTTTTGATTGTCTGTGTGTCTATTGCTTCATGTGAAAGAAGTTTTTCCAAATTAAAATTGATAAAAAATTTCTTTCGCTCGACCATGAGTCAGACAAGATTGACAAATCTGGCTTTACTTTCAAGTGAACATGAATATGCAAACATGATATATTTTTCTGTATTTAAATTTTAAAATTATTTAGGGGGGGGGGGGGTGCCAAAGGAAGGATCCGCCCCGGATGGCAAATACTTTAGGTACGCCCCTGACTAGGGGTAAACCCATCGAGCGAAACACGAATGGCGTAAGCGAATAGTAACACCCGAAGTCGTGGAAGTGGTTGAAAAAATTTCCACCCACTTAGAGTAGGCGTCCACAATGACTAGGAAATAGATATTGTTTATAGGACCTGCATAGTCAACAGGGATCCTATGCCAAGGTATAGTAAGCCATTCCCAAGGATGAAGTGGACTTTTCTTTGGTAGATCTCTGTTCTCTAGGCAGTTTTGACAGGAACGAACCAATGATTCGAGTTCTAAACCAGGCCACCAGAAATAAGCTTTCGCCAGCTTTCATTTACGTTGCACCCATGTGTTCAGCATGAAGTTCCTTCACTAAATTCGACCTACTTTCATTCGGAATTATCACTCTGTGACCCCAAAAGAGACAGCCATTTTGGATTGAGAGTCCAGACTGACGGTGATAAAAAGGCTGTAATTCACTCTCAACCTTAGTAGGTCAACCAACTGAGCAGTAATGTATTACCCTAGACAGAATAGGGTCTGATTTTGTCCACTGCTCTATCTGTACTGCAGTTACTGGAGTAGAGTCCAAAAACTCCACCAAGTGAAACCATTTGGATTTTCTAAAGGCAACCTACTTAGAACATCAGCCGTACCTAGAAGTTTGCCTGACCGATGTACTAAATCAAATTTATAGGCTTGTAGAATCAGTGCTCATCGTTAAATCCTACCTGACGCCATAACTGGAATATTTTTAGTAGGTGAAAATAAGCCTAAAAGAGGCTTTTGGTCAGTAATTAGTTTGAATTCATAACCCCATAGATAGAAATGAAATTTCTTTACTGCAAATACTAAAGTTAAGGCTTCACATTCAAGTTGTGCATATCGCCTTTCAGTCTCAGTTAGTGTTCTAGAAGCAAAACAGATAGGTCTATCTACACCATCAATGTGGTGAGATAACACTGCCCCAACTCCATAAGAACTGCTATCCGCTGAAACTACGAGAGGAAGTTTAAGATCATAATGCACTAAGAGAGTGGACTTTAGTAGGACGTCCTTTGAAGCCTCAAATGCTTCCCTTTGGGTTTTCTCCCATCTCCACTGTTTCCCAGATCGTAATAACTTATTTAGGGGTTCAAGGAAAGTCGATGCATAGGCAAAAGTTTCGTATAAAAGTGTAGGAGACCTAAATAAGCTTGTAACTGCGTGATATTTTGTGGAGGTGGCGCAATTTTTATTGCTTCTACTTTATCCGCCCGAAGCATCTTTGCGGAACCCCAAATATGAAACCATTAGTGACCCAAGAACACTTTTCTTTTTTTAGCTTAAGTCCGGCGTCCCGGAGTCTTTTTAGAACTGTTTTTAATCTAGAAAACAAAGTACATCCGGAATATGACCTAGAGCGTGGTCCATTGTTCTCTGAAAAATATCCGGAGCCGATGCTATTCTATAGCATAGCCTATTGTACCTATATAGGCCTCATTGCGTATTTATGATAGTTAGCTCTTTAGAATTTTCGTCTAAACTTAATTGAACATAGGCTTGTGACATATCCAGTTTTGTGAAATATTTACTCCCAGCAAGAGAGCTAAATAATTCATCAGGCTTTGGTATAGGATAGCAATCTAGAAGCACTGCTCTATTTGCTGTTAAACGGTAATCCCCACATAAACGCACTGACTTGTCAGGTTTTAGTACAGGAACTACCGGGGCATCCCACTTAGCGTGTGTGACTGGTTCGATAATTTTATCTTTGAGCAGCCTATCAATTTTTAAATCTACCTTCTCCCGCAATGCATGTGCAATTGGACGAGCCTTACAAAATTTTGGAGTTACATTAGGATCTACCTCTACACAGACCTGATGGTCTTTTGATTTTCCTACTTCAGGCCAAAAAAGAGAAGAAAACTCCGTTAACAATGAATCTATGTCAGATGGATATGGGAGTGTATGCACATCTGCCGGACCCTTTGGCAAAATTTTGTTAACAGGCATTTTTAAGGCATCAATCCAATCACGGCCTATGAGAGTAGGCTCTTGCTCATCCACCACTGAAAGAGTTAAGGGACGTGAAATGAAACGCTCTCCTTTTCTTAGGCTTTAATCAACTTAAGTGAACAACATTCCTGTTAATATAAATAATAATAATATAGTTATGGTACACAAAATATATATATACTCATTACTCAATGACGCAAGTTATAATAATATAGATATAGTAAACATAGGGCATTTATATGAATTGTTTATACTACAGATTAGGATTAATTACATCAAAGAAAATATCATTACCTTCATATAATAAAGTATCTTACATCTCATCAGTTTAATTCAGACATCATCAGATTCATCAGTTTAATCGAATTGAATATAAACACAAATGATTTTACTTAGGTATAACATTCTCATAAAGTCATCATAAACCTGCAAAATAATATTACATTCCCTCCTACTTAGATTGAACAATATAGTCCTCAAAATAACTAGGCGGACACCGAGTACGCCCTGATCGCCGTACCTCAGTCATAGGGGACTCTGTATTTTGATTACACTGGTCAACAAAGATTTTTCATCAGAGTAAAATTTGTGGTGGCTGGATAGCATTTTTCACGCTGATTCCAAAACTGCATTCAGATATTTTCTAGCACGTATAGTTTTCAAGATGAAGGCATATATATAACTACACAGATTTAACCATTTTAAATAGGCAAAATACTAATATTTCAACATTTGATTGTGTTTATTTTATTGTGTTTTTTTAGTTTATTCATCTTATTTATTTCAATTATCTTAATTATACATCTTATGTATTTCAGGTGTGAGCTTTTACGTCTAGCAGCATTGTGATTCAGGCAACAACGCCGTGCTTTGTGTGTCAAAAGATCAGTCCAGTCCAAGAACTTGTTGTGTCAAGTTGGTGTACATTTTTTTTTAATTTATAGTTTGCTCAGGTCAGTCAACATGCCTCGACAATGTAAGAATGACCCCGACAAGTTCTGTTTCGTATGCGGCCAGTTGACAACTAAAACACAGCGACGAAGTATTACAACCGACATTAAGAAAATATACAAGCTATACTTTGGTTGCCATCTAGGTGACCAAGATAAACCATGGGCGCCACATCAAATCTGTTCTGGCTGTTCAAATGGATTACGTGATTGGCTTAACAAAAAGAAAGCTTCAATGCCATTTGCCATACCCATGATATGGAGGGAGCCGAGAGATCATCATGAAGACTGTTATTTTTGTAGTGTGAACTTAATGGGGTTTTCTGCCAAGAACAAACACCAGATTGTATATCCAAACTTGGATTCAGCACGGAGACCAGTAAAACATGATGAAACATTGCCCATTCCAATTCCCCCAAGTGATAGGCTAGATTCTATCATAGATGACATGGAAAGTGATGAAGGTGCAACTGGCGTTTCCGGACCATCTACAGAACCAGAGTACACTTTTGAAGGTAGACATTTAGAGCCTAAAAAGTTAACCCAAGGACAGTTGAATGATCTTGTTAGAGACTTATCGCTGTCTAAAGAGAAATCAGAGCTTCTCGCCTCAAGACTAAAGGAGAACAATTTACTTGAGAACAATGTTCGTATTAGTTACTACCGAAAGCGGAATTTTGAATTAACAGCATTCTTTTCAGTAGACGGTCCTCTCTGTTATTGCCATGACATCAATGGACTATTTACAGCCATATCTCAGACGTATGTGGCATCTGAGTGGCGCCTCTTTATTGATTCGTCGCAGAGAAGCCTGAAAGCAGTTCTTTTGCATAATGGTAATATAATGCCATCCATCCCCATTGCCCATTCCGTCCATCTAAAAGAGACATATGACAATATGGATATACTACTTAAGGCAATCAAATACGACAGTCATCAATGGAATGTTTGTGGAGATCTAAAAGTTATAGGAATGATTATGGGTATGCAGTCAGGATTCACAAAATTTTGTTGTTTCCTTTGCCTGTGGGACAGTCGCGCCACTATAGAACATTACACCAAAAGTGACTGGCCACTTAGGTATACATATGTCCCAGGGATAAGCAATGTCCAGTCTGTCCCTTTAGTGGATCCCCAAAAGATCTATCTGCCACCTCTTCACATTAAACTTGGTTTAATGAAGAATTTTGTTAAAGCAATGGGTAAAGTCAATTCTGAAGGGTTCCAATACCTTTCAAGGAAATTTCCGAAGGTTACTGCAGCAAAATTGAAGGAAGGAATTTTTGTTGGGCCACAAATAAGGGAGGTTTTGAATGACACTGAATTTGAAAAAGTCCTAAGTCCGCTGGAATTGAAGGCTTGGCTGGCGTTCAAATGGATATGTGAAAACTTTCTTGGAAGCAACAAGTCACCTGCGTATAAGGATGGAGTCAAGAACCTCCTTGATGCCTTCAAAGAAATGGAGTGTCGAATGTCGTTAAAAATTCACTTCCTGCATTCCCACTTAGATTTCTTTCCTGAAAACCTTGGTGCAGTGAGTGACGAGCAAGGAGCACGCTTCCATCAAGATATTCAGATGATGGAGAAGCGCTACCAAGGATATTGGAATGAAAGCATGATGGCGGACCATTGTTGGATGCTGTATCGTGACAATCCAGGCCAAATTTACAAAAGGAAATCACACTCACAGCGCTTTTAATAAAATAATGTATATATTCTTTATTTATAAGTACATTGAATAAGGTATATGATGTATTTGTTGTTTAGCATTCCTAAGTGTGATCTATACATCCATAAATTTTCTTATAGCAATATCAAAAACTTAAAAATATCAAAACCAGTGTATCTATATAACTATACGTGCTAGAAAAACAATAAAACTAGATTCGGAATCAGCGCGAAAGATGCATTAAGAAAAGTGTGATCATGTTTGTGATGAGAAAAAAAGTTTCATTTTGTTGGCCAGTGTTATCATCATCTACTGTAGTCTGAGGAGCGTTGACCGGTGAGGGATTGGAGGGAGCAATGATGGGTGACGGATTTGAGGGCAGGATGGTAGGTGACGGGGGATGGTTGTTTAACACACCATCACCTTCGTTAGTATTTTCGTATTCTCGAGTTTCAGATTCCCCAGCAGCGGCGAGGTGCTTAAGCGAGACAGTAGTCTCTCGGCCTCCCAGGAGACGAACATGAGCATATTCGGGATTAGCCTCAATGAGTTCTACTTCTTCAACTGTAGGCTCATATTTAGACTGACGTGTATAATTTTTCAATAATACTTTACCCGGGGCGGTAAGCCACGTAGGTATGGAATGGCCATTTGTAGATCGACGCTGATAATTAAATAATCTCTCATGAGGGGTGCAGTTTGTAGAAGTACATAAAAGAGATCGTATGCTATGTGATACATTGGGCAAAACCGTTTCCCAACAGCCAACAGGGAGTTTTCTTGAAGCCAAAGCTAAATTTACTCCTTTCCATATAATTCCGTTATATCTCTCAACTAAACCATTTCCCTGGGGATTATATGGGGTCGTTCTACTAGTGGCCACTCCGCGTGAGTTCAAAAACTGTTTAAGTGTATACGACATAAAGGAGGAACCTCTATCGGAGTGCACATACGCGGGTGCACCAAAGATAGCAAAAAGTTGACTAAGACAATCAACTACAGTTTCAGCAGAAGTGTCCGCACATGAAAACGTGAAAGGAAACCTCGAAAATTCGTCTGCTATCGTTAGCAGATAACGATTACGGGAATTGGAAGGCAAAGGACCTTTAAAGTCAATATTTAATCTTTCGGAAGGTTGTGTAGCTTTTATCAACTGACCTTGATTACTATTTAAATACTTCGGTTTACACTGGGCGCATACAGTGCATTTTGAAATAACGTTTTTTACATCTTCAATTGAATATGGGAGGTTTCGGCTTCTAACAAAGTGCCACATTCTAGTTACTCCGGGATGGCACAAGGCAATGTGTAACTCTTCTAAATTATGTTTATTAATAGATGCTATAAATGTGCGAGAAAGAGAAAGCGTATCTGAAGCTATATTTTCTCTTCCGGGTCGATATACAGTATCATAACTGAAACTTCATAATTCAAATCTCCATCTCATGATTTTCTCGTTCTTAACTTTTCCTTTATGTTTAGTGTCAAACATAAACGCTACTGACCTTTGATCCGTTACTAGTTTAAAGTGTTTATCAAGTAGATAATGCCGCCATTTTCGGATAGCCTCAACAATGGCGTATGCTTCTTTTTCTATAGAGGAATGATTCCTGTCAGAGGGCGACAGAGTACGGGCGAAAAAGGCGACTGGACGTCCAGCTTGACAAAGTTGAGCAGCTATTGCGTAATCAGACGCATCAGTCTCTACTACAAAAGGAATATTATCATCAATGGCAACAACAGAATTTGCAATATCACCTTTAAGATTTTCGAAAGCATTAATTACGTTAAGAGGGAGAGGGTATGTTTTATTTTCAACCAAAGGTCGTACTTTCTCGAAAAATTTTCCGATCCATTTAGAATAGTGGGCAAACATGCCCATTACTCGGCGCATGTCTTTAGCATTATTAGGAGGAGGCATTTCGAGCAGTGGTTTTAACCTCTCAGGATCAGGCTTTAAAGAACCACTACTTATTCTATAACCTAGTAAATCTATAGATGACTTAGATGTAGAACTCTTATTTTCGTTAATATGAAGATTATACTTTATTACATTTAAAAATTTTGCCAAATTATCATCATGCTCCTTCTGATCGTGTCCACATATAGTGATATCATCCACATAAATGAGAGTATCCTTTAAACCCTCTTTACGAAATATGTCATCGGTTACTCTCTGAAAACAGGCTACGCCGCTTGTTACATCAAACGGGATTCTATTGAAATGAAACAGCTGGCCACAGGCTTCGAAAGCAGTATATGGCTTATCCTCCTCTTTGATAGGGATCAAATGATAGGCGCTCTTAAGATCTATTGTACTAAAGATACTATACTGTGCAATTTCGCCCACCATTTCATTTATATTAGGCAGAGGATAAGCGTCCAACTGCGTGTATCTATTTACTGTTTGAGAATAATCGATAACTAAGCGTTTTTTATGAGATTCATTGGCTACCACTAAAACTTGGGCCCGCCAAGGACTTCGACTGGGTTCGATAATGCCTTCCTTAAGAAGGCGATCTACTTCGGACGAAATAAAACTCATATCTGCCGACAATATCGGCGTGACTTAATAGCAATGGGTTTGCATTCAGGACTTGAATTATTAAATAAAGACGGAGGTTCCACCTCGGCTGCTGCAAGGTTACACACAGTTAAGGAAAGTTCTCTTCCCCCAAAAGGTATCTCAACTGATTCATGTCTAGACAAAAAATCATGGCTAAGAATAATATTAATACATACATTAGGCAGAAGTGATAACTTAACATTTTTATAGGTACGATCCTTGAATGTCAAATCTACACAACAAAACCCATCAACTTTAGTTACATGAGAAGTATTAGCCATTGACACTTGACTTTTACAAGGATATACCTTCCATTTGTTTTCTTTTACAATATTTATATCAATAAAATTTTCGGTACTACCTGTATCCACTAGCGCCTTCAAAGACAAACCATTAGCTAAAATAGTAAGAATTGCCTTTTTCAAAGAATGAGAAATAGAGCCTGATAGAGAAGCTAAAGTATTAACAGAAGCAGAAGCTTTTGAATTAGAGCGACAAACTCTGGCAAAATGGCCTTTAATACCACATTTATGACAAACTATCTCTTGCAGGACATTTAGCTCGCGGATGCACATTACTCCCACAAAATAAACATCTACGAGACCTTGCTGCAGTAGTAGAAGACTCCTCGCAAAGAGTTTCATTAGCACCTTGTTTAGCCTCATGTTTTTTATTGTAATTGTTTCAGTTTCACAACTAACTGAATTTAGAGGAGCATTTGGACGTATATAAGTATCAGACTGAATCTGAGCCAACTCAAGGCTGCGAGCTTGATCAAAAGCGATCTGTAAACTGAGAGATTTGTTTTCAAGCAATCGTTGCCTAATGAAAGGAGTATTCAAACCGTTTATAAAAGCATCTCTTATATATTCATCTCTGTATTGATCTGCAAAGACCGATTGAAAGTTACAGTCTTTACTCAGATGTTTTAATGCATTCATGTAATGGTCCAAACTCTCTCCCATCTCCTGACGACGGGTGGCTAATAGGTGACGAGCAAACGTTTCATTTTTCAGTTTTATATAAAGTTCATTGAGCAACTTTATAGCATCTTCATAGGTAATACAATCAACTATGTACTCATAGACTAAAGGAGATTCATGGTTTACAAGCAAACTTAGCTTTTGAGTCTGAAGATCAGAAGGTAACGCGGCCAGAAAGTTCTGAAATGTCTTGAACCAGTGACTCCAGAGACGAGACGAACTTGAGGATGAGGGCTCGGCATCAAATCTTTCCAGCTTCAGAAAATTGTCCATATCCTCTGATCTTGAAATTAAGTCGATTAAATTGAAATGAAACGCTCTCCTTTTCTTAGGCTTTAATCAACTTAATTGAACAACATTCCTGTTAATATAAATAACAATAATATAGTTATGGTACACAAAATATATATATACTCAATGACGCAAGTTATAATAATAATAATATAGATCTAGTAAACATAGGGCATTTATATGAATTGTTTATACTACAGATTAGGATTAATTACATCAAAGAAAATATCATTACCTTCATATAATAAAGTATCTTACATCTCATCAGTTTAATTCAGACATCATCAGATTCATCAGTTTAATCGAATTGAATATAAACACAAATGATTTTACTTAGGTATAACATTCTAATAAAGTCATCATAAACCTGCAAAATAATATTACAGGACGAGACAAAGTTTTCTTGTTGAATGTAACTGTGATGTATGCTTCTCCACAAATAGGTATTTGTATGTTACAATATTTTTTAGTATTGTTTTAGATTCGTGTAGTTTAGGTGTCTTTTTGAAAGTTTTGTCAAAAACTGATTTAGATATGACAGTTCGGGCAGCACCTGTATCAAGTTCTAGAGGAACTGTAATTCCATTTAGGTCTACCTCTACAATATATAGACCCGTTATTATCACCACTTTGCTGCTCATAATATAGGTACTCCACTCCAATGTTTGAAGTATTTCCATTTCTTTGAAAAACAAACTTTAGCTATGTGGCCTATTCTATTACAGTTTCGGCAAACTGCTTCTTTAAAAGGACAGTCCTTTTCCTCCTGCTTAGCGTTCAAATTTGTAGGTTTAGTAGTATTCATAGCATACTTTTTATTAGTTTGTCTAGTAGGCCCACTAGATCTACCAGGTCTAGAAGATTTAAAGCTATTTACGTGTTCGGCCTTACTAATGTGACTGCCAAACGCTCTAACATTTTTAGCGACTGCTTTTCTAGCCGCAGCTACTTCTACAGCCTGACTAAAAGTTAGGTCCTGTGTAGCTAATAGGGCTCTCTGGGTAGACTTCTCTTTGAGACCCATTACAAACCTATCTCTTAGCATTTTGTCTAATCTGTCCCCAAATTTACAAGGACGGTCTTAGGCTTTTATACCCGCAACAAACTCTGCAATGCTTTCATTAGCAGCATGATGCCTAGAATAAAATTTAAAACGTTCATAGATGAGCACCACTCGTGGTTTGTAGTGATTGGTTAGGGCCTGTACCAATTCACTGTAGGTGCAAATTTCTGGTGCTTTAGGAGCAACTAGGTCCGTAACTAAGCCAAACGTTTTAGGGCCTATTATAGTTAGAAAAGTAGGTACTTTCTTAACAGTGGGGATGGAATTTGCCTCGAAAAACAACCTCACCCTACTGGCATAAGCTTCGAAGTCCTCCTCAGAGTCTTCGGAGGGACTTACATGGCCAATCACCGACATGCTATGAACAAAACCAATTTACGTCAAATTACGTGAAGTAGGTTAGGTAGGGTTTAAATTTGATGAAGTTACTCCCCAGTTAGGGCTGAATAGGAAATTGTAATACAGTTAGGGCTGAGTAGGAATTAGTATTAGAGTTAGGCTGGAGGGACCTAAGCTATAGTAAGGTAGCTTACCGACACATGCCAACCAAATCGAACGACCCACATTAGGCTAGGCTACATCCAATTTTCCAAACCACCAAATCCCATCCTCGTCGCCAAATGTAATAACGTGGAGGTGTTAGACCCCATTTGGTATTAGGTTATCAAATAGACATAAAAGGTACTTACAGGTGCTTTGACTTAAATCTTCTTTAGGGCCTACTGTTTGTGCCAGCGTCCCAACTTCCACCCTTATTCCCTATTCTACTAATTTAGAAGCTATAGAGTATAGACAATAGACATTACCCTTAACTGACATAATAACTAAACAACTTAAACGCCTTTCACATTAGTTACTTTCGAAGCATCACCAAATTAAACTTAGAATTAACGATTACTGCAGATACATAAATACATGCTGTTTTGGTCAGCCCAATAAACGAACAGACCGCGTCCTGCTGTTTATCTTTTTGTGTTGCCATTCAGCTTTCTTTTAGCGACTTTTTCCTTTAGTGACTTTTAGACTATATATATATATATATATACGCACACACGTCACCTCATCAGTAATATGTAAACCAGAGTGAGTGATGAATGGAAATAATTATGTTCTAAAGACATTTGGCAATGAATCAACCAATCAGCGTTAAACCCGAGAGGTAGGGGTGTGCTGCCAATTTCTTAACAACCGGTTCTGATTCAGATAGGGGTGTAAATTGGCGAGCGCCAATGGCGCTAAGGGGTCTGGGGTGAGCGGTAGCTTCCCCAGCGGGTTCCGGGGCGGAGCTAGGGGGTCTAGGTGAGCAGTAGCTTCCCCAGCGGGTTCCGGGGCAGAGCTAGGGGGTCTGGGGTGAGCGGTAGCTTCTCCAGCGGGTTCCGGGCGGAGCCCCGGAAGCCAACGCATTTTAGCTTTTCCAAACAGCATTTTGTAACATTTTGGCAGATATTATTTAACATATTCTTTATACTCACTAATGACATAATTATCTAAAAATAAACTAATTTTTCATCAAAAAATAAATAAATATTGAAACGACCACTGGTTGTGATACTACTTATATATTTCTATAAAATCCTGAAAAAATTAAAACAAATTTAGATATAAATAAATTTCTACTGACTGTTAAATATTTGTTCAAAACAAACAAACAGTTTGGTGATCCAATCAAAATTTAACAACCCGTTCGGGCGAATCGGACCGAACCGTCCCAGCACACCCCTGGATTAAGGATACTATGGATCCGGATGTTCCCTAATCAGGCCACCATTCCCGTGTAGTCTGAAATAACACTAGCATTATCTATATATAAATATTCAATGTAAATTTCATATTTACATTTAGGATAAACAGTTCTAATCTAATTGTAGCATATGTGCATGTATTATATGTATTTATATGGCTTCCAAGACAATGCTCCCAAGACAACTCCCAAGACAATTATATTTTTACAAATTTTGAAAATTCCTTGTCGCCTTGTACCCTAAAATTTCATTTACTGGGCGACAAATTTTCTTTACTGGGTGACATTCATGTCGCCCACTCACTAGGTTAAAAAATGCTCTGACATGCGTAGCTATTACGGTGACTTTAAAGCTAATGTTCTTAATGATAATTCTTTGTTTAGCAACCACTTAAAAGCCTTCTGTGAAGATAATAACTTGACCCTTTCATCCATGTGTGTAAAGCGAAGTTAGACTGGTCCAAAGTTGATGATGCGGGCAATCAACATTATTGTAATAAGTTTGATGTATTGCAAAGTAATATATCTATCCCTAATGATGCTCTAGCTTGTCAGGATGTAAACTGTAGAATTCAAACACATATTTTGGCATTTAAAGACATGTAGGAACAAATTGTTTCCTCTCTCAATAATGCTAGCCTAAACTTAAATACCTTTAGAAGAAAAAATTATACATGTAGACCTGGCTGGAGCGATTATGTGGCTGAACTTCATAATGTATCCAGAGATGCTTTTTTAATGTGGTGTGAACAAGGGAAGGCAAGGCAAGGCCCTGTATTACAACAAAAACAGAGGGCTAATGCCAGATTCAAGTATGCATTAAGGTATATAAAAAAATCATGAGGATGAGTTGAACAGTAAGAATCCAAGAAACTTTTGGAACGAATTAAAAACAATGAATAATAGTGCAATGTCTCTCCCTGCTAATATTGTAAATGTAACTGGGACTGAGAATATAGTCAAATTACGGAAGGAACACTACAGTGAGTTATTCAACTCTGTACATAAGAACAATAATGTTAATTGTGATGCTACCTATAGTCCAGATATAAGAGTTAGTGTATTTGAGACAAAACAGCCATAAAATGTTTAGATTATAACAAATCATGTGGTATTGATGGTATTTCTGCTCAACATCTGAAATTTAGTTGTGACAGATTAGTGCCTCTGTTAGCTTTGTGTTTTACAGGTTTACTCATAAAAAAAGGGCTCAGCACACTTTTGAAGGTGTGTGAAGGGTATGAGAAGGCTAACGACATAAAATATAATCCTGCTAAAAGTCATGTTATGATTATGAGGACCAAGGCCTACAAATATATAAAATTTCCTGAATTTCAATTGAATGGTATGGTCAGGGCCGGATTTTCCAATAGGCAACATAGGCCATTGGCCTAGGGCCCACTGGGGACCTCCTACAATCCCTTGACACAAACAGTATCATTGACAAATTTGCCATAGAAAAAAGCAGGAAAAAGTCATTTTGAACTTCACATAGTTGTGCTTGCAAAATTTATTATGCTTCAGTTTCATTGTATTTTTCCATTATTCCTATGTGTAAGATGTACATGATATGGAACTTGATTTACTTTGATGTACTTGATATGGAACTAATTTGATTAAAAATTATTAATGTGTAATGTATTACATTATGTTGTAATTCTTATTGCAAAATTTATTATGCTTCAATTTGACTGTATTTTTTTCCATTATTCCTTTGTGTAAGAATAAGTTGTACATGATATAAAACTAATTTGAATAAAATTATTGATGTGTTACATTATGTTGTAATTCTTTTTTTTTTTACATTACAATATTACGATATATATATATATAATATTTTTTTTTGGGGGGGCACTGATAAGGTTTGGCCTAGGGCCCACAAGCAAGTAAATCCGGCCCTGGGTATGGTGCTGTCAGAAGTAACCCAGACTAAGTATCTTGGTCACATCCTAACAGATAGTCTTTCAGATGACTGTGATATTCTAAGGCAATGTAGACAATTATATGCTCAGGGAAATACTTTGGTTAGAAAATTTCATATGTGTACATTAGATATTAAGTTGATTTTGTCATAACTTTTTGTACTCCAACGTATACAGTTCATTTGCAGTGGAACTACAGGATGTATAATTTGAGGAAATTATATGTTGCATATAATAATATTTTTAGGAGAGTTTATTAAGGACTCCAAGATTTGTAAATAATGCTCTTTCTAGTGTCAGTATACTGTTTGTAGTCAATAAGGTGCCGAACTGTGCCAGTGTCATTCGCAATTTTGTATTTAGATTTATCACTAGACTTGGTGAATCAGTCAATAAGATAATAGAAGCCATGGTTAGTGGACTGGTCTCCGATATATTTTATAAATCTCAAATCTGGAAGCAAGTGGCGGAGGCAATTGTATGTTCATTATGCACAGTGATACACTGGCCTACTTTGTCAGTGCTCCAGACAACTATCTCTTAATCTTCTATGGACCTCTTGTATAATGTTTGAACCTGTTGAGTCTGAAATAAAGTGTTTACTTGTTTGTTTGTTTGTTTGTTCCTTCCATAATTTGACTATATTCTCAGTCCCCGTTACATTTTCAATATTAGTTGTTGTTGTTTAGCCGATCAGCCCCACCCTGATCGAGCAAGCCGGCGGCACGCAGGTAACCGATCGCCCTCTCCGGAGTGGACCAGAGGTTCAGCGCACTAGTGATGTTGTGTTGTGTTCGTTGTTGTACTAGAGCGATACAGTCTCTCATAATGTGTTCAATTGTTTGTGGTGTGTCCTGGCACAGGTGGCAGGTGTCGTCTATGGAGTTGTCTAATCTGTGTTTATATGTCCGTAAGTTGGGGTGATGTCCACATCGGAATCGTGCTAAGTTAACTCGATCCGATCTGCTCAGGCTGATCTCTGACCTGTTAATGGGTGGCGGCTTCGCACCTAGGACCGCATTCGGACCGAGTCGTGTCAATGCTTTGTGGGTTAGGTGTGTGTGTATGTGTTTTCTGTACTGTGTGATGTCTGTGGGGCGTGGTATGGAATGGAGTATTTGGTTATAATGTCTCTCTGGTGTTACCTTAATGGTGCGAGGTGTTGGTGCATGATTGTACATGTAGTGGCAAGGGTGTTGTGGGTTAGTTGTCGCTGCTGCCATGAATTGTGTTCCCCTCATGTCTAAATGTTCCCTAACTTTCAGTATTTTTGTTTCTGTGTGCAGGTGTTCTATTGGTGTTGTTTGAGTGCATCCTGTAATGATACGAAGTGCGTTGCTTTGTATTGTCTGTAAGGTGTTTATGTGTGTGTTTGAGATAATGGGTGCCCAGCATGGGCTAGCATAGTCCATAACTGAGCGAATATATTGTTTGTATATTAGTGATGTTGTTTCCTGCTGGTGTCCAAAGTTTGTGCCTGTTAGTACCCTAAGCGTGTTAAGTCTTGACGTACATTTGTTTTTAATGTCCTGAATGTGGTTTGCAAAAGATAATGATGTGTTGTATGTGACCCCAAGTATTTTGGTCCTGTGAGTGTGTGGAATGTTGATGTTGTTTAGTGTAAGCTGTGGAATTACCTGGTGTTTTTTTGTGTTGCTTGTAAGCAAGGTGATGGTTGATTTTGTGGGCGCTACTTTGAGTCTATTGTGTGTGAGCCAGTCTTGTATACTGTTTATGTATGTTTGTAGGTTATTTGTAGCGGTGTCGATGTTATTGTGGGTGGATGTTACAGTGATGTCATCTGCATATGATGATAAGGTAAGCTTGTTATCTATGGGTGTTGGAATGTCATGCATGTATAAGTTGAAGAGTGTTGGTGAGAGAACAGAGCACTGAGGAACCCCGTTCGGAAAAAGCTTGTTTTTGGATGACTTGCCATTAAATGTGACATGTGAGTATCTTCCTGAGAGATAGTTGCTCAGCCACCTTTTGGTGTTATTGTGCATGTTTGTGTTGAGTATTTTGTTTATGAGAGGGAAGCGTGGGATAGCATCAAATGCTTTACTAATGTCTATTGTTGCTAATAGTGTACGTTGAGCTGGTCGTCTGGAGTTGATGCCATCCATGATGTGCTGCGTGAGGTTAGTGAGTAATGTCGTGGTGAGTGGTGAGGTCTGAATCCATGTTGAGTAGGCGATAGTGGAATGTGTGGGTTGGTGATTTGTAAGATTAGTCTTTCTGTTACTTTGGAAGGTGTGCATAGTAAAGTAATGGGTCTATAGGAAGCTGGTTCTGTTGGATTTTTGTTTGGTTTGAGTAGTGTAATAATTTTACCTTGTTTCCATATGTCAGGAATAATACAGCGTTGGTATGAATATGTGCTGATATTTGTGAGAGCTAGTATTCCTTGTGGGCCCAAGTGTTTAAGGTGTATGTTAGATATGTTGTCTGGTCCAGAAGCCTTCGAATTCTTAATGTTTTTGATGATCTTGGTGGTCTGGTCTGTATTGAAGGGTGTAATGGTCGTGTCGAGTCTGTAGGTTTTCTTGTGTCTGGCTGTTTGTCTCTCTGCGTGTTTCTGGTTGTTGTCTCTGTTTAAGTGGCTTATCTTTGCGTAGTGATTAACTAGAATGTTAGCTTGTTGTGTGTATGTTGGGATATTATTTTGGCTGCGACAGATAGCCACGTGTGAGGTGTGAATGCCGCTGTTAGAGTGGGTAATGCTGTTTATAGTCTTGTATAGCCTGGATGTATCTGTGGAGTAGTTTAGTGTTGTTATGAATTCCCTGAATGTTTCCGTTTGTTTTTCTTTGAGTGTGTGGTTTATTTCTGTGTTGAGCTGCTGTATCTGCTGTTTTATGGCTTCTGTGTGTGGTGTTTGTGTGTTGTATTTGAGGGTGTTACGTTGCCTTATGAGGTGGGCTATTTATCTAGTGTAATTTGGGTTGTATTTCCTAATGTTGCCCTTGGGTATGTATTTGTTTGCATTATTGATGCTCTGATTAAATGTCTTGAGTGTTGTATTGATGTTTATGATGGGTGTGCTATTTAATGTAGTGAATTGTTCCTCAGTCTGTATTTTGAACTGTTCCCAATCAGCTTTCTTGTAATTTCTGTAAGTGTGCCTAAGGCTGTTGGGGCAGAGTGTAGAATGTGTTGTAATGATGATGGGCAGGTGGTCTGATGACAGTTGTTTTTCTGTTCTCCATTGTGTATGTGTTGCTAGTGAGGGGGAACAGAACGTTATGTCTGGGGAGGAGTTTGAGTATCCTGCTTGATGTGGTATGTGTGTATGTTCTTCTGTATTGTTAAGAATGAAGAGGCTGTTTAGTTGTGTGGCTATGTTGGCGCCTCTGGTGTTGTTTTGGTTGTGCAGGTACCAACTAGTGTCTTTGGCGTTGAAGTCTCCTCCTAAGATGACATTAGTGAGAGAGGCAAGATTGTGTAATTGTGGATTGTAATTGGCTGGCACCTGAGGTGAACTATCTGGTGGGATGTAAATGTTGATTAGTGTGGTGTGTGTTTTTGCGCGTGTTTTAATGTTAACTGCCTGTATTTCTATCGTGTTATCTGCTTGGATTGTGTTTGTAATGTTTTGGGTAGCATCAGTGTAGCTAATGCTTTTACGTATGTAAGTGATGAGTCCACCCCCGTTACCCCCAGTACGATCTTGACGGATCGCCGTGAAGTCAGGGATGGTGGGTGTTTTGTGTGTGCGTTTTAGTTTTGTTTCTTGTATAAGTGCTATGTGAATGTTTTGTTTGTGTACGAATTCCCTAAGCTGCATTATTTTGTTTGTGAGGCCATCTACGTTGTACTGTAATATGTTAATATTATACTTCTGTATGTGTCTCATGGTGCTATTGTGTCTATGTCTTTGTGTATGGTGACATGTGTAAGTTGTAGTGGGGCCTGGATTAGTCTTAATGTCGCCGGAGAGTAAGAGTAGACCGGGGAGCACGCAATTGCTCCCCGTAAATAAAAAAATAGCACGCTGAGAATAGGTCCGGCCCCGGGAGCCGATCGGCACTCTGACCGTGCCACGCAACAGGCCGTCGACTGCCAGTCTGGCCAACCGTAGA
Source organism: Bathynomus jamesi (assembly GCA_023014485.1). Classification (NCBI taxonomy): domain Eukaryota; kingdom Metazoa; phylum Arthropoda; class Malacostraca; order Isopoda; family Cirolanidae; genus Bathynomus; species Bathynomus jamesi. Next base: position 145,847 of record JAJOZX010001881.1, on the reverse strand, counting down.
CAGCCCGCTGCACGGAGATTTGAGGAAGTTTGGCCACCAGCGCGTTGATGTTTTGGTTTGACGTCACCTCTTCTTCGCGTTGACGTGTCCCGCGCTGGAGGATGCAGCCACTGTTAGAAGCTTCCTCGTCAGCTGCTTCAATATTAGTAGGGAGACACATTGCACTATTATTCATTGTTTTTAATTCTTCCCAAAAGTTTCTTGGATTCTTACTGGCAAGCTTTCTAGCCAGAGCATCCCTGCTTAACTCATCCTCGTGATTTTTCATGTGTACATTAGATGTTAAGTTGATGTTGTTCAAAACTTTTTGTACTCTAATATATATAGCTTATTTGTAATGGAACTACAAGATATATAATTTGAGAAAACTGTATGTTGCCGATAATAATATTTTTAAGAGTTTACTAAGAACTCTAAGATTTATAAATGGTGCTGCTCCTAGTGCCAGTATGCTGTCTGTAGTCAATAAGGTGCCGAACTGTGCCAGTGTCATTCGCAATTTTGTATTTAGATTTATCACTAGACTTGGTGAGTCAGTCAATAAGATAATAGAAGCCATGGTTAGTGGACTGGTCTCCGATATATTTTATAAATCTCAAATCTGGAAGCATTGGCGTAGGCAATTGTGGTTCTAGGACAGTTCATACCAGGACAGCTCATACAAGGACAACTTATACCCAGACAACTCATACCCGGACAACTCATACCTAGGACAACTCATACCTAGGACAACTCATACCTAGGACCAGAAAAAAAATGAAAAATTAATGAAAACATTTATTTTGTAAAATTAAAAATTAAATTTAAACATTTAAAATTCATGCAAGTTATATATATATATATATATATTATATATATATATATATATATATATATATATATATATATATATGCCCAGTTAGGTTCATTGAATGCCCGGTTAGGTCAACTGAATACCCGGTTGGGTTCATTGAATGCCCAGTTAGGTCAACTGTACGCCCTTGACGATTGCTTAGGTTTAGTCGTGATATTTCGTTAAAACTAACGAAAATATCAAGACTAAACCTAACCCATCGTCAAGGGCGTACAGTTGACCTAACCGGGCATTCAAATTTTATCCTATGTAAATAATGGTTCTCTATTTATTATATATTTGCAATAAATAATAAATTTGTTGTTATTGTTTTCTTATCTTATTTTGGTTAATTTGTAGAGTTTAAACTTTCGGGGTGGATATAGATGAAAAGATCAACATTGGGGTGGTAACTGATGAAGAGAGTATGAGTTGTCCTAGGTATGAGTTGTCCGGGTCTGAGTTGTCCGGGTCTGAGTTGTCCGGGTATGTGTTGTCCTGGTATGAGCTGTCCGGTCACGGGCAAGGTTATGTTCATTATGCATAGTGATTCACTGGCCTACTTGTCAGTGCTCCAGACAACTATATCTTAATCTTCTATGGACCAGTCGTTGTTGTTGTTGTTGTTGTTGTTTTAGAAATAAACTGTGAAAATTAAGATTTTTGTGTTGTTTCTCATGGCACCCACCTCTAAGTTTCTTTTAAATTCATGACCCGGACAAAGGTTGGGTACCTCAGCTTGTTAATCTGTAAAGCTATTTTCGATTGTTTCATCTGAAGGAAATTAGCTGCCCATTTGTAGGTTGAAACAATTCCTATAATCCCTCAGTTATCTCAAAGCCTACTAGTAGGCTTTGGTTATCTCTCGCAGCCGAACTCCCGGGCACCAATCAGTGAGAATATAGGCCACATCCCCCATCGCCACATCCCCCATCCACCGGAGTAATGGAGAAAACTTTCCCTCACTCAGTTTTTGGTCAAAATTTCTTCACCCTCCACGGTCTCCTTTTGATTCAGAATTTGCTCACCAATTTTTACTTTTTATGAGTAACACGGAAATGGCTAATAAATTTATATAACGCTGCAACTATGCCCCAGATAGACAGAAAATTGAAAGAAACAAGAAAACAATAGATTTTGGGGTTATAATGACTGACGATGCGGAATTTGAAACACAAAATAAGATAGCGATAAACAAAGCAAAAAGATTTGTGGGACAGGTACTGAGAACCTTTAAAAGAAGGGACAAGAAAGTAATGATTACACTGCTGAAAACACTGATCTTTCACTGGAAAGAAGAAGAGAGATACACCATAATTTACACGTGGAGAATAATAGAAAAACTGGTACCTAAGTAACCTCAAACTGAACTCAGTAACCACCCAAACAACAGTAGAAAATAGGAAAGGTAGAATGTGTAGTGTTCCTAAACTAAAGGCCAGACAAGGGACACCATGAACTTTAAAGGAAAATAGTTTGGTTGTCAGGAAGTCAAGATTATTCAACCAGCTTTCGAAGGAGATCAGAAACATCACTGGTGTCAAGGGCAGATCTAGACATATCAGTAAACGGGGGGATCCAAAGAAAAAAGGGCACCCCCCCTAAAATAAAAAGGGCACAGTACTAAAACTTTTTCTTAAAACAGACCACCACTGAGCGAAGGTAAAATCAATTTTATTGTTTTATGAGATCAGTCTCATTCAAATGATACAAAATAAAAATCTAATTGGGGTACAACACTTGTCACAGAAAATTTTTCAAACAATTACAAATGTCTTGCCAATTAAAGGAACCATCCACTCCCGTAGCCACGACTTCCAAGGGATTGGGGGGGGGGGGGGTCGAAATTGTAGAAAGGCGGACCGTTTGGTGCAACGACGTAGTCTCTGCGGAGGGGGTTTAGAGTAGTGTGTAAAGTTTTAAAAAAATGCAAAAAAATGCAAGTATTTACTAAATGATTTTATATATTATAATATCACATCGTAAGTTATAACTATGGTTAGAAAAGTGAACCTTTCCTGTCAAAGCGGGGGGGGGGGGGGGTCGTTAAAAAAACTCAGAAAAAAATGATAACCAACATCGATTCCGGTCGGGAAGATCATGCTTATCACAACTAATGGAACACTATAACAATATTATTGATGCACTCGAAACAATGAAAACTATGATTTGGCAGGCCGCAAGGCCCCCAATTACTGTCGGTTCAGTTATTTGGTCAAAAAACTATAGAAATGAACGCAGTCATGAAAATCTTAAGCTTCAAATCCGAGCTCCAATATTAAGATTTGTGAAGCTTTAGATTTTCATGGCTGCGTTCTTTTCTGTAGTTTTATTGAATGAATAATTGGTTTGCCAGTAACTGGAAGGCCGCAGGCACCCCAATTACTGAGGCCCAAGGTGAGAGGAATAGGAATGATATCCAGATAAAGGGCTACTGATGTTCAAAATAAAATACGCCGTAGGCCCACAATTCAGCCCAAGCACCGCAGATCTAGCAAAAACGGCGCGTAGCGCCGATCTTTTGCTAGTGTAGTTAATGACGTCACGCGTCAAACAATTAATTAAATCTAGTTACTTTTTATTTGCTGTTGATACTTTTGGATTACTACATTTTTAGACTCAGAAAAATGTGAGCTTTCAAATGGTATATGTTTTATGAGTGTATGTTTAATATTGAAAAATAGAGCGCTCCTAGAGTTCGAATAAGTAATGATAAATGACAAATACTATAGTTTTTCTTTTTCATGATGGAAAAGCCCAACGTAGGCGCCGGATTACTCGCAAAGAGTTCCTGAAATATAACTTCCCTCACCAGATATCTGCAGATAGAATGCAGCTTTGGTACAGGATCTAAAGTTTATAGCTTACACCTAGCCTACTATATTCAGAACCTCAATATACGCAAGAAACTCGTTGCATTCACGTCGGATTGAATACATCAAAGAAAAAGGGGTAACTATTGTATTTTTAGACAAAAAACAAAACTTAAACCTCAACCGGCTTTCCATCATGAAAAAGAAAAACTATAGTATTTGTCATTTATCATTACTTATTCGAACTATAGTGGATGTAATTTCCCAGAAGAGTTCCTTGTTCCATGCACGGCCTGTGTGTAATAAAAGTTTCTCAGGGGACCATTCTGAGTTATATATATTATATATATATATATATATATATTATATATATGCACGGTCTGTGTGTAATAAAAGTTTCTCAGGGGACCATTCTGAGTTATATATATATATATATATATATATATATATATATATATATATATAACTCAGAATGGTCCCCTGAGAAACTTTTATTACACACAGACCGTGCATGGAACAAGGAACTCTTCTGGGAAATTACATCCAGTATAGTTCGAATAAGTAATGATAAATGACAAATACTATAGTTTTTCTTTTTCATGATGGAAAGCCGGTTGAGGTTTAAGTTTTGTTTTTTGTCTAAAAATACAATAGTTACACCTTTTTCTTTGATGTATTCAATCCGACGTGAATGCAACGAGTTTCTTGCGTATATTGAGGTTCTGAATATAGTAGGCTAGGTGTAAGCTATAAACTTTAGATCCTGTACCATATATATATATATATATATATATATATATGAGAAATCCAATGAAAAGGAGAAATGTAAATGCCATGAAAAGTCTTCTTTAATGCGCAACGTTTCGAGCAAATACGCTCATCTTCAGGCTGTATGATAACAATGTGAAATTAAAATCAATAATTGAATGAAAAACAAGACAAAGAAAATTTCTATAACCTATTCATAAAGGCAAACTTTAAAAGACTGAAAAAAGAGGGTTAAATTCTAAGTTATACAGATTTACATTTAAAATTAAGAAGCTATTTTTAAATACATATAGTAAATGTGAAATTAATACACTGGAAAAATTAACAATAGTACACTGGAATAATGAAACTAACTAACCTTTCACTGCAATTTCCGAGGCTAGACTGATTTAAGCAAAGGCAAAACGAGAAAAAATAAGATAAGATAAGATAAGATACGATAAGATAAGATGGTGAGGGCGATTGGGGAAGGGGGGATTATAAGGAATTGGGGAAGGAGGAGGGATTATAAAAGTTTAAAGGGACAGCTGATGAGTCAACATTTAGCGTAGGGGTCAAAGTTTTAATGTAAAGCGATTCCAAAATTCTAAGTGAGTTGGGACAAGTATTACAACCAAGAATTTTAAAATTGTCTAAAGTGACATCAGTTTTACATTTTATACTGTGTTCCCGAATACTAGAAACTTCTTTAGTTTTTAAAATTTTACCTGTTCGGCCACTTATTCCCATATGCGAATAAAATCTAGCCCTGAGAGAGCGAACAGTGCTGCCAATGTAATTCCCAAGGAGACACCTAGGGCAGGTAAATAAATATACAACACCGCTACGCAACGAGTCAGGGGTTCGATCCTTCGCTGAGAAAAAGCTACCTAAAGACGTTTTATTAATAAATATGATGCGGAAATCAGTATGATAAAAAAATTTCCTTAACAACTTTGTAAATTTAAGCTTAAATTCCTTATTCAAAGGACCCATTTCAGGTACCAAGAAATATTTTATATCCTTCGGCACTGTAATACAAGGAAGTTGAGGGCTATAAACATTATTTAAGAAGGATCTAATTAGTTTATCTACATATTGAACAGGAAAACTATTATTGGTAAAGTATGATCTTAGATTATTAAATTCATCATTAAGTAAGGTAAAACTAGAGGTCAAATTATATCCTCCTCTGAACAGGAGAGTTTTAATACAAGACATCTTATAGTTGAAATCAGTAAAACTAAAAAAATTCATGCCCAAACCAGTGAAAGTGGGTTTCCTGTAAACTGATGTAGTAATAGAATCACCGTTTTTCGAAATTAAAAGATCAAAAAGGGAAGGGAGCCATTTTTCTCAGTTTCCATTGTATACGTTATATTGGGGTGCAAAGAATTTAGGAAGTTAAAGAATTGTTGCGCTTGTACCGCATTATCAAAGACAGCTATCGAATCATCAACGAAGCGTCGATAGAAAATTGGCTTGAGATGAGTGGGAGATTGACTAAAAATTACACTTTCTAAATGAGTCATAAAAAAATCAGCTGCTAACGGTCCGACAGGTGATCCCATCCCTACACCATCAATTTGTTGGTAAACCTTATTGTTGAAAGTAAAATAGCATTGTTTGAAGACCAATTCTAAAAGTTCCTTAAAATGAGACAATGAAAAACCATGAAAAATATCAACCGAGCTAAAAACCCTATCTAAAATAATGGCAATAGTTTCAGATACAGGTACATTTGTGAAAAGCGACTTTACATCAAAGCTGACAAAAACTTTTTTGAATCGAAGTTCTCACCAAGAAGGTCTTTTTGGAATTCAAACGAGTTATTTATACTTACTCTCAGTTGTTCGCATCTGGTGCTAATCTTGCTCAATTATACTGTTTGCCTAAAATCCATAAAGTTGGAACACCTCTCCGTCCTATTTTAGCTTCGTATAACTTACCCACCTTTCAATTGGCAAAATTTGTTGTTCGTCTCCTGTCACCCTTTGCGAAAAATGCTTACACTATAAATAACTCGTTTGAATTCCAAAAAGACCTTCTTGGTGAGAACTTCGATTCAAAAAAGTTTTTTGTCAGCTTTGATGTAAAGTCGCTTTTCACAAATGTACCTGTATCTGAAACTATTGCCATTATTTTAGATAGGGTTTTTAGCTCGGTTGATATTTTTCATGGTTTTTCATTGTCTCATTTTAAGGAACTTTTAGAATTGGTCTTCAAACAATGCTATTTTACTTTCAACAATAAGGTTTACCAACAAATTGATGGTGTAGGGATGGGATCACCTGTCGGACCGTTAGCAGCTGATTTTTTTATGACTCATTTAGAAAGTGTAATTTTTAGTCAATCTCCACTCATCTCAAGCCAATTTTCTATCGACGCTTCGTTGATGATTCGATAGCTGTCTTTGATAATGCGGTACAAGCGCAACAATTCTTTAACTTCCTAAATTCTTTGCACCCCAATATAACGTATACAATGGAAACTGAGAAAAATGGCTCCCTTCCCTTTTTAGATCTTTTAATTTCGAAAAACGGTGATTCTATTACTACATCAGTTTACAGGAAACCCACTTTCACTGGTTTGGGCATGAATTTTTTTAGTTTTACTGATTTCAACTATAAGATGTCTTGTATTAAAACTCTCCTGTTCAGAGGATATAATTTGACCTCTAGTTTTACCTTACTTAATGATGAATTTAATAATCTAAGATCATACTTTACCAATAATAGTTTTCCTGTTCAATATGTAGATAAACTAATTAGATCCTTCTTAAATAATGTTTATAGCCCTCAACTTCCTTGTATTACAGTGCCGAAGGATATAAAATATTTCTTGGTACCTGAAATGGGTCCTTTGAATAAGGAATTTAAGCTTAAATTTACAAAGTTGTTAAGGAAATTTTTTTATCATACTGATTTCCGCATCATATTTATTAATAAAACGTCTTTAGGTAGCTTTTTCTCAGCGAAGGATCGAACCCCTGACTCGTTGCGTAGCGGTGTTGTATATTTATTTACCTGCCCTAGGTGTCTCCTTGGGAATTACATTGGCAGCACTGTTCGCTCTCTCAGGGCTAGATTTTATTCGCATATGGGAATAAGTGGCCGAACAGGTAAAATTTTAAAAACTAAAGAAGTTTCTAGTATTCGGGAACACAGTATAAATGTAAAACTGATGTCACTTTAGACAATTTTAAAATTCTTGGTTGTAATACTTGTCCCAACTCACTTAGAATTTTGGAATCGCTTTACATTAAAACTTTGACCCCTACGCTAAATGTTGACTCATCAGCTGTCCCTTTAAATTTTATAATCCCTCCTCCTTCCCCAATTCCTTATAATCCCCCCTTCCCCAATCGCCCTCACCATCTTATCTTATCGTATCTTATCTTATCTTATCTTATGTTTTCTCGTTTTGTTGCTTAAATCAGTCTAGCCTCGGAAATTGCAGTGAAAGGTTAGTTAGTTTCATTATTCCAGTGTACTATTGTTAATTTTTCCAGTGTATTAATTTCACATTTACTATATGTATTTAAAAATAGCTTCTTAATTTTAAATGTAAATCTGTATAACTTAGAATTTAACCCTCTTTTTTCAGTCTTTTAAAGTTTGCCTTTATGAATAGGTTATAGAAATTTTCTTTGTCTTGTTTTTCATTCAATTATTGATTTTAATTTCACATTGTTATCATACAGCCTGAAGATGAGCGTATTTGCTCGAAACGTTGCGCATTAAAGAAGACTTTTCATGGCATTTACATTTCTCCTTGTCATTGGATTTCTCCTAAATATTAAATTGAAGCTCTGTAGAAGCAACCCGCATGATTATATATACTCAAGGTATGGACAAGATGGCCTTAGGGCTTATCGCCATGTTTGGAAGACTTCACGAAAGTTTCTCAAGTCAAAACTGGACTGTTATTTTCTTGAAATGTGTCGGACCTGCAGGGTTTTCCCGAAATTTGTTTACTTCAAACTCTACCGTGACAATCTATATGACTCTGAATTTTATCAATCGTCCCTGGAATATTTATTAAATAATGAAATTAATTATAAAATCAAAATTTCAGACTCGCATAATAAGTCTCTTGGGCATTATATAACTACTCTTAAAAATACCTTTTCGTTGTTGGACTATTTATTAATAATTTCTCTTGTACAACGTGAACTAGAAAAATTTCACTCTACCATCTTGGAAACACATGAACGTAAGTTAAAGGCTTTGGGAATGAATTCACCAAATTTTTTCAATTCAGATAAGGTAATTTCGAATCTTTCTAGTTACACACTCCCCCTCGGGAAAAGTTTTTACTGTCACTTGGTTTGCAATTTAAGCTTCCGTTGTTCCAAATATATAAGCCTTCGTTTTTTCTTTACTTTGAAAAATTTTTAATGGCTTGAAAAATGTTCCCCATGTGGGTGAATTCAATAATTTCAAATGTCAGTTCTCAAATTTAACTCAAGAATTTTTTCATAAACTTAGAAATCTTAAATTTCAATCTTTCATATTTAGGAAGAGTGATTTGCAGTGTATTAAGAATTTGGCAAAGAACCAGGAGATTGTCGTGACTAGACCGGACAAGGGTAACGGAGTGGTTATTTTGAATAAATCGGACTACAATAAACAAAACTAATGAAATCCTAAGTGATCTTACTAAATTCAAACAAATTCTTGAACCTGTCAATAAAGTCATTGTAAGGTTAGAAGACCAGGTTAATAGATTTCTGTCACGACTAAAGTCCTTAAAGATAATAAAAAACGATACTTACTCTCAGTTGTTCGCATCTGGTGCTAATCTTGCTCAATTATACTGTTTGCCTAAAATCCATAAAGTTGGAACACCTCTCCGTCCTATTTTAGCTTCGTATAACTTACCCACCTTTCAATTGGCAAAATTTGTTGTTCGTCTCCTGTCACCCTTTGCGAAAAATGCTTACACTATAAATAACTCGTTTGAATTCCAAAAAGACCTTCTTGGTGAGAACTTCGATTCAAAAAAGTTTTTTGTCAGTTTTGATGTAAAGTCGCTTTTCACAAATGTACCTGTATCTGAAACTATTGCCATTATTTTAGATAGGGTTTTTAGCTCGGTTGATATTTTTCATGGTTTTTCATTGTCTCATTTTAAGGAACTTTTAGAATTGGTCTTCAAACAATGCTATTTTACTTTCAACAATAAGGTTTACCAACAAATTGATGGTGTAGGGATGGGATCACCTGTCGGACCGTTAGCAGCTGATTTTTTTATGACTCATTTAGAAAGTGTAATTTTTAGTCAATCTCCCACTCATCTCAAGCCAATTTTCTATCGACGCTTCGTTGATGATTCGATAGCTGTCTTTGATAATGCGGTACAAGCGCAACAATTCTTTAACTTCCTAAATTCTTTGCACCCCAATATAACGTATACAATGGAAACTGAGAAAAATGGCTCCCTTCCCTTTTTAGATCTTTTAATTTCGAAAAACGGTGATTCTATTACTACATCAGTTTACAGGAAACCCACTTTCACTGGTTTGGGCATGAATTTTTTTAGTTTTACTGATTTCAACTATAAGATGTCTTGTATTAAAACTCTCCTGTTCAGAGGATATAATTTGACCTCTAGTTTTACCTTACTTAATGATGAATTTAATAATCTAAGATCATACTTTACCAATAATAGTTTTCCTGTTCAATATGTAGATAAACTAATTAGATCCTTCTTAAATAATGTTTATAGCCCTCAACTTCCTTGTATTACAGTGCCGAAGGATATAAAATATTTCTTGGTACCTGAAATGGGTCCTTTGAATAAGGAATTTAAGCTTAAATTTACAAAGTTGTTAAGGAAATTTTTTTATCATACTGATTTCCGCATCATATTTATTAATAAAACGTCTTTAGGTAGCTTTTTCTCAGCGAAGGATCGAACCCCTGACTCGTTGCGTAGCGGTGTTGTATATTTATTTACCTGCCCTAGGTGTCTCCTTGGGAATTACATTGGCAGCACTGTTCGCTCTCTCAGGGCTAGATTTTATTCGCATATGGGAATAAGTGGCCGAACAGGTAAAATTTTAAAAACTAAAGAAGTTTCTAGTATTCGGGAACACAGTATAAAATGTAAAACTGATGTCACTTTAGACAATTTTAAAATTCTTGGTTGTAATACTTGTCCCAACTCACTTAGAATTTTGGAATCGCTTTACATTAAAACTTTGACCCCTACGCTAAATGTTGACTCATCAGCGTCCCTTTAAACTTTTTATAATCCCTCCTCCTTCCCCAATTCCTTATAATCCCCCCTTCCCCAATCGCCCTCACCATCTATCTTATCGTATCTTATCTTATCTTATCTTATGTTTTCCGTTTTGTGCTTAAATCAGTCTAGCCTCGGAAATTGCAGTGAAAGGTTAGTTAGTTTCATTATTCCAGTGTACTATTGTTAATTTTTCCAGTGTATTAATTTCACATTTACTATATGTATTTAAAAATAGCTTCTTAATTTTAAATGTAAATCTGTATAACTTAGAATTTAACCCTCTTTTTTCAGTCTTTTAAAGTTTGCCTTTATGAATAGGTTATAGAAATTTTCTTTGTCTTGTTTTTCATTCAATTATTGATTTTAATTTCACATTGTTATCATACAGCCTGAAGATGAGCGTATTGCTCGAAACGTTGCGCATTAAAGAAGACTTTTCATGGCATTTACATTTCTCCTTGTCATTGGATTTCTCCTAAATATTAAATTGAAGCTCTGTAGAAGCAACCCGCATGATTATATATACTCAAGGTATGGACAAGATGGCCTTAGGGCTTATCGCCATGTTTGGAAGACTTCACGAAAGTTTCTCAAGTCAAAACTGGACTGTTATTTTCTTGAAATGTGTCGGACCTGCAGGGTTTTCCCGAAATTTGTTTACTTCAAACTCTACCGTGACAATCTATATGACTCTGAATTTTATCAATCGTCCCTGGAATATTTATTAAATAATGAAATTAATTATAAAATCAAAATTTCAGACTCGCATAATAAGTCTCTTGGGCATTATATAACTACTCTTAAAAATACCTTTTCGTTGTTGGACTATTTATTAATAATTTCTCTTGTACAACGTGAACTAGAAAAATTTCACTCTACCATCTTGGAAACACATGAACGTAAGTTAAAGGCTTTGGGAATGAATTCACCAAATTTTTTCAATTCAGATAAGGTAATTTCGAATCTTTCTAGTTACACACTCTCCCTCGGGAAAAGTTTTTACTGTCACTTGGTTTGCAATTTAAGCTTCCGTTGTTCCAAATATATAAGCCTTCGTTTTTTCTTTACTTTGAAAAATTTTTAATGGCTTGAAAAATGTTCCCCATGTGGGTGAATTCAATAATTTCAAATGTCAGTTCTCAAATTTAACTCAAGAATTTTTTCATAAACTTAGAAATCTTAAATTTCAATCTTTCATATTTAGGAAGAGTGATTTGCAGTGTATTAAGAATTTGGCAAAGAACCAGGAGATTGTCGTGACTAGACCGGACAAGGGTAACGGAGTGGTTATTTTGAATAAATCGGACTACATAAACAAAACTAATGAAATCCTAAGTGATCTTACTAAATTCAAACAAATTCTTGAACCTGTCAATAAAGTCATTGTAAGGTTAGAAGACCAGGTTAATAGATTTCTGTCACGACTAAAGTCCTTAAAGATAATAAAAAACGATACTTACTCTCAGTTGTTCGCATCTGGTGCTAATCTTGCTCAATTATACTGTTTGCCTAAAATCCATAAAGTTGGAACACCTCTCCGTCCTATTTTAGCTTCGTATAACTTACCCACCTTTCAATTGGCAAAATTTGTTGTTCGTCTCCTGTCACCCTTTGCGAAAAATGCTTACACTATAAATAACTCGTTTGAATTCCAAAAAGACCTTCTTGGTGAGAACTTCGATTCAAAAAAGTTTTTTGTCAGTTTTGATGTAAAGTCGCTTTTCACAAATGTACCTGTATCTGAAACTATTGCCATTATTTTAGATAGGGTTTTTAGCTCGGTTGATATTTTCATGGTTTTTCATTGTCTCATTTTAAGGAACTTTTAGAATTGGTCTTCAAACAATGCTATTTACTTTAACAATAAGGTTTACCAACAAATTGATGGTGTAGGGATGGGATCACCTGTCGGACCGTTAGCAGCTGATTTTTTTATGACTCATTTAGAAAGTGTAATTTTTAGTCAATCTCCCACTCATCTCAAGCCAATTTTCTATCGACGCTTCGTTGATGATTCGATAGCTGTCTTTGATAATGCGGTACAAGCGCAACAATTCTTTAACTTCCTAAATTCTTTGCACCCCAATATAACGTATACAATGGAAACTGAGAAAAATGGCTCCCTTCCCTTTTTAGATCTTTTAATTTCGAAAACGGTGATTCTATTACTACATCAGTTTACAGGAAACCCACTTTCACTGGTTTGGGCATGAATTTTTTTAGTTTTACTGATTTCAACTATAAGATGTCTTGTATTAAAACTCTCCTGTTCAGAGGATATAATTTGACCTCTAGTTTTACCTTACTTAATGATGAATTTAATAATCTAAGATCATACTTTACCAATAATAGTTTTCCTGTTCAATATGTAGATAAACTAATTAGATCCTTCTTAAATAATGTTTATAGCCCTCAACTTCCTTGTATTACAGTGCCGAAGGATATAAAATATTTCTTGGTACCTGAAATGGGTCCTTTGAATAAGGAATTTAAGCTTAAATTTACAAAGTTGTTAAGGAAATTTTTTTATCATACTGATTTCCGCATCATATTTATTAATAAAACGTCTTTAGGTAGCTTTTTCTCAGCGAAGGATCGAACCCCTGACTCGTTGCGTAGCGGTGTTGTATATTTATTTACCTGCCCTAGGTGTCTCCTTGGGAATTACATTGGCAGCACTGTTCGCTCTCTCAGGGCTAGATTTTATTCGCATATGGGAATAAGTGGCCGAACAGGTAAAATTTTAAAAACTAAAGAAGTTTCTAGCATTCGGGAACACAGTATCAAATGTAAAACTGATGTCACTTTAGACAATTTTAAAATTCTTGGTTGTAATACTTGTCCCAACTCACTTAGAATTTGGAATCGCTTTATATTAAAACTTTGACCCCTACGTTAAATGTTGACTCATCAGCCGTCCCTTTAAACTTTTATAATCCCTCCTCCTTCCCCAATTCCTATAATCCCCCCTTCCCCAATCGCCCTCACCATCTTATCTTATCTTATCTTATCTTATCTTATCTTATGTTTTCCGTTTTGTGCTTAAATCAGTCTAGCCTCGGAAATTGCAGTGAAAGGTTAGTTAGTTTCATTATTCCAGTGTACTATTGTTAATTTTTCCAGTGTATTAATTTCACATTTACTATATGTATTTAAAAATAGCTTCTTAATTTTAAATGTAAATCTGTATAACTTAGAATTTAACCCTCTTTTTCAGTCTTTTAAAGTTTGCCTTTATGAATAGGTTATAGAAATTTTCTTTGTCTGGTTTTTCATTCAATTATTGATTTTAATTTCACATTGTTATCATACAGCCTGAAGATGAGCGTATTTGCTCGAAACGTTGCGCATTAAAGAAGACTTTTCATGGCATTTACATTTCTCCTTGTCATTGGATTTCTCCTAAATATTAAATTGAAGCTCTGTAGAAGCAACCCGCATGATTATATATACTCAAGGTATGGACAAGATGGCCTTAGGGCTTATCGCCATGTTTGGAAGACTTCACGAAAGTTTCTCAAGTCAAAACTGGACTGTTATTTTCTTGAAATGTGTCGGACCTGCAGGGTTTTCCCGAAATTTGTTTACTTCAAACTCTACCGTGACAATCTATATGACTCTGAATTTTATCAATCGTCCCTGGAATATTTATTAAATAATGAAATTAATTATAAAATCAAAATTTCAGACTCGCATAATAAGTCTCTTGGGCATATAACTACTCTTAAAAATACCTTTTCGTTGTTGGACTATTTATTAATAATTTCTCTTGTACAACGTGAACTAGAAAAATTTCACTCTACCATCTTGGAAACACATGAACGTAAGTTAAAGGCTTTGGGAATGAATTCACCAAATTTTTTCAATTCAGATAAGGTAATTTCGAATCTTTCTAGTTACACACTCTCCCCTCGGGAAAAGTTTTTACTGTCACTTGGTTTGCAATTTAAGCTTCCGTTGTTCCAAATATATAAGCCTTCGTTTTTTCTTTACTTTGAAAAAATTTTTAATGGCTTGAAAAATGTTCCCCATGTGGGTGAATTCAATAATTTCAAATGTCAGTTCTCAAATCTAACTCAAGAATTTTTTCATAAACTTAGAAATCTTAAATTTCAATCTTTCATATTTAGGAAGAGTGATTTTGAATAAATCGGACTACATAAACAAAACTAATGAAATCCTAAGTGATCTTACTAAATTCAAACAAATTCTTGAACCTGTCAATAAAGTCATTGTAAGGTTAGAAGACCAGGTTAATAGATTTCTGTCACGACTAAAGTCCTTAAAGATAATAAAAAACGATACTTACTCTCAGTTGTTCGCATCTGGTGCTAATCTTGCTCAATTATACTGTTTGCCTAAAATCCATAAAGTTGGAACACCTCTCCGTCCTATTTTAGCTTCGTATAACTTACCCACCTTTCAATTGGCAAAATTTGTTGTTAGTCTCCTGTCACCCTTTGCGAAAAATGCTTACACTATAAATAACTCGTTTGAATTCCAAAAAGACCTTCTTGGTGAGAACTTCGATTCAAAAAAGTTTTTTGTCAGTTTTGATGTAAAGTCGCTTTTCACAAATGTACCTGTATCTGAAACTATTGCCATTATTTTAGATAGGGTTTTTAGCTCGGTTGATATTTTTCATGGTTTTTCATTGTCTCATTTTAAGGAACTTTTAGAATTGGTCTTCAAACAATGCTATTTTACTTTTAACAATAAGGTTTACCAACAAATTGATGGTGTAGGGATGGGATCACCTGTCGGACCGTTAGCAGCTGATTTTTTTATGACTCATTTAGAAAGTGTAATTTTTAGTCAATCTCCAACTCATCTCAAGCCAATTTTCTATCGACGCTTCGTTGATGATTCGATAGCTGTCTTTGATAATGCGGTACAAGCGCAACAATTCTTTAACTTCCTAAATTCTTTGCACCCCAATATAACGTATACAATGGAAACTGAGAAAAATGGCTCCCTTCCCTTTTTAGATCTTTTAATTTCGAAAGAACGGTGATTCTATTACTACATCAGTTTACAGGAAACCCACTTTCACTGGTTTGGGCATGAATTTTTTTAGTTTTACTGATTTCAACTATAAGATGTCTTGTATTAAAACTCTCCTGTTCAGAGGATATAATTTGACCTCTAGTTTTACCTTACTTAATGATGAATTTAATAATCTAAGATCATACTTTACCAATAATAGTTTTCCTGTTCAATATGTAGATAAACTAATTAGATCCTTCTTAAATAATGTTTATAGCCCTCAACTTCCTTGTATTACAGTGCCGAAGGATATAAAATATTTCTTGGTACCTGAAATGGGTCCTTTGAATAAGGAATTTAAGCTTAAATTTACAAAGTTGTTAAGGAAATTTTTTATCATACTGATTTCCGCATCATATTTATTAATAAAACGTCTTTAGGTAGCTTTTTCTCAGCGAAGGATCGAACCCCTGACTCGTTGCGTAGCGGTGTTGTATATTTATTTACCTGCCCTAGGTGTCTCCTTGGGAATTACATTGGCAGCACTGTTCGCTCTCTCAGGGCTAGATTCTATTCGCATATGGGAATAAGTGGCCGAACAGGTAAAATTTTAAAAACTAAAGAAGTTTCTAGCATTCGGGAACACAGTATCAAATGTAAAACTGATGTCACTTTAGAAATTTTAAAATTCTTGGTTGTAATACTTGTCCCAACTCACTTAGAATTCTGGAATCGCTTTATATTAAAACTTTGACCCCTACGTTAAATGTTGACTCATCAGCCGTCCCTTTAAACTTTTTATAATCCCTCCTCCTTCCCCAATTCCTTATAATCCCCCCTTCCCCAATCGCCCTCACCATCTTATCTTATCTTATCTTATCTTATCTTATCTTATGTTTTCACGTTTGTGCTTAAATCAGTCTAGCCTCGGAAATTGCAGTGAAAGGTTAGTTAGTTTCATTATTCCAGTGTACTATTGTTAATTTTTCCAGTGTATTAATTTCACATTTACTATATGTATTTAAAAATAGCTTCTTAATTTTAAATGTAAATCTGTATAACTTAGAATTTAACCCTCTTTTTTCAGTCTTTTAAAGTTTGCCTTTATGAATAGGTTATAGAAATTTTCTTTGTCTGTTTTTCATTCAATTATTGATTTTAATTTCACATTGTTATCATACAGCCTGAAGATGAGCGTATTTGCTCGAAACGTTGCGCATTAAAGAAGACTTTTCATGGCATTTACATTTCTCCTTGTCATTGGATTTCTCCTAAATATTAAATTGAAGCTCTGTAGAAGCAACCCGCATGATTATATATACTCAAGGTATGGACAAGATGGCCTTAGGGCTTATCGCCATGTTTGGAAGACTTCACGAAAGTTTCTCAAGTCAAAACTGGACTGTTATTTTCTTGAAATGTGTCGGACCTGCAGGGTTTTTCCCGAAATTTGTTTACTTCAAACTCTACCGTGACAATCTATATGACTCTGAATTTTATCAATCGTCCTGGAATATTTATTAAATAATGAAATTAATTATAAAATCAAAATTTCAGACTCGCATAATAAGTCTCTTGGGCATTATATAACTACTCTTAAAAATACCTTTTCGTTGTTGGACTATTTATTAATAATTTCTCTTGTACAACGTGAACTAGAAAAATTTCACTCTACCATCTTGGAAACACATGAACGTAAGTTAAAGGCTTTGGGAATGAATTCACCAAATTTTTTCAATTCAGATAAGGTAATTTCGAATCTTTCTAGTTACACACTCTCCCCTCGGGAAAAGTTTTTACTGTCACTTGGTTTGCAATTTAAGCTTCCGTTGTTCCAAATATATAAGCCTTCGTTTTTCTTTACTTTGAAAAATTTTTAATGGCTTGAAAATGTTCCCCATGTGGGTGAATTCAATAATTTCAAATGTCAGTTCTCAAATTAACTCAAGAATTTTTCATAAACTTAGAAATCTTAATTTCAATCTTTCATATTTAGGAAGAGTGATTTGCAGTGTATTAAGAATTTGGCAAAGAACCAGGAGATTGTCGTGACTAGACCGGACAAGGGTAACGGAGTGGTTATTTTGAATAAATCGGACTACATAAACAAAACTAATGAAATCCTAAGTGATCTTACTAAATTCAAACAAATTCTTGAACCTGTCAATAAAGTCATTGTAAGGTTAGAAGACCAGGTTAATAGATTTCTGTCACGACTAAAGTCCTTAAAGATAATAAAAAACGATACTTACTCTCAGTTGTTCGCATCTGGTGCTAATCTGGCTCAATTATACTGTTTGCCTAAAATCCATAAAGTTGGAACACCTCTCCGTCCTATTTTAGCTTCGTATAACTTACCCACCTTTCAATTGGCAAAATTTGTTGTTAGTCTCCTGTCACCCTTTGCGAAAATGCTTACACTATAAATAACTCGTTTGAATTCCAAAAAGATTCTTGGTGAGAACTTCGATTCAAAAAAGTTTTTGTCAGTTTTGATGTAAAGTCGCTTTTCACAAATGTACCTGTATCTGAAACTATTGCCATTATTTTAGATAGGGTTTTTAGCTCGGTTGATATTTTTCATGGTTTTTCATTGTCTCATTTTAAGGAACTTTTAGAATTGGTCTTCAAACAATGCTATTTTACTTTCAACAATAAGGTTTACCAACAAATTGATGGTGTAGGGATGGGATCACCTGTCGGACCGTTAGCAGCTGATTTTTTTATGACTCATTTAGAAAGTGTAATTTGTAGTCAATCTCCAACTCATCTCAAGCCAATTTTCTATCGACGCTTCGTTGATGATTCGATAGCTGTCTTTGATAATGCGGTACAAGCGCAACAATTCTTTAACTTCCTAAATTCTTTGCACCCCAATATAACGTATACAATGGAAACTGAGAAAAATGGCTCCCTTCCCTTTTTAGATCTTTTAATTTCGAAAAACGGTGATTCTATTACTACATCAGTTTACAGGAAACCCACTTTCACTGGTTTGGGCATGAATTTTTTTAGTTTTACTGATTTCAACTATAAGATGTCTTGTATTAAAACTCTCCTGTTCAGAGGATATAATTTGACCTCTAGTTTTACCTTACTTAATGATGAATTTAATAATCTAAGATCATACTTTACCAATAATAGTTTTCCTGTTCAATATGTAGATAAACTAATTAGATCCTTCTTAAATAATGTTTATAGCCCTCAACTTCCTTGTATTACAGTGCCGAAGGATATAAAATATTTCTTGGTACCTGAAATGGGTCCTTTGAATAAGGAATTTAAGCTTAAATTTACAAAGTTGTTAAGGAAATTTTTTTATCATACTGATTTCCGCATCATATTTATTAATAAAACGTCTTTAGGTAGCTTTTTCTCAGCGAAGGATCGAACCCCTGACTCGTTGCGTAGCGGTGTTGTATATTTATTTACCTGCCCTAGGTGTCTCCTTGGGAATTACATTGGCAGCACTGTTCGCTCTCTCAGGGCTAGATTTTATTCGCATATGGGAATAAGTGGCCGAACAGGTAAAATTTTAAAAACTAAAGAAGTTTCTAGCATTCGGGAACACAGTATCAAATGTAAACTGATGTCACTTTAGAAAATTTTAAAATTCTTGGTTGTAATACTTGTCCAAACTCACTTAGAATTCTGGAATCGCTTTATATTAAAACTTTGACCCCGACGTTAAATGTTGACTCATCAGCCGTCCCTTTAAACTTTTTATAATCCCTCCTCCTTCCCCAATTCCTTATAATCCCCCCTTCCCCAATCGCCCTCACCATCTTATCTTATCTTATCTTATCTTATCTTATCTTATGTTTTCTCGTTTTGTGCTTAAATCCAGTCTAGCCTCGGAAATTGCAGTGAAAGGTTAGTTAGTTTCATTATTCCAGTGTACTATTGTTAATTTTTCCAGTGTATTAATTTCACATTTACTATATGTATTTAAAAATAGCTTCTTAATTTTAAATGTAAATCTGTATAACTTAGAATTTAACCCTCTTTTTTCAGTCTTTTAAAGTTTGCCTTTATGAATAGGTTATAGAAATTTTCTTTGTCTGGTTTTTCATTCAATTATTGATTTTAATTTCACATTGTTATCATACAGCCTGAAGATGAGCGTATTTGCTCGAAACGTTGCGCATTAAAGAAGACTTTTCATGGCATTTACATTTCTCCTTGTCATTGGATTTCTCCTAAATATTAAATTGAAGCTCTGTAGAAGCAACCCGCATGATTATATATACTCAAGGTATGGACAAGATGGCCTTAGGGCTTATCGCCATATTTGGAAGACTTCACGAAAGTTTCTCAAGTCAAAACTGGACTGTTATTTTCTTGAAATGTGTCGGACCTGCAGGGTTTTCCCGAAATTTGTTTACTTCAAACTCTACCGTGACAATCTATATGACTCTGAATTTTATCAATCGTCCCTGGAATATTTATTAAATAATGAAATTAATTATAAAATCAAAATTTCGGACTCGCATAATAAGTCTCTTGGGCATTATATAACTACTCTTAAAAATACCTTTTCGTTGTTGGACTATTTATTAATAATTTCTCTTGTACAACGTGAACTAGAAAAATTTCACTCTACCATCTTGGAAACACATGAACGTAAGTTAAAGGCTTTGGGAATGAATTCACCAAATTTTTTCAATTCAGATAAGGTAATTTCGAATCTTTCTAGTTACACACTCTCCCCTCGGGAAAAGTTTTTACTGTCACTTGGTTTGCAATTTAAGCTTCCGTTGTTCCAAATATATAAGCCTTCGTTTTTTCTTTACTTTGAAAAAATTTTTAATGGCTTGAAAAATGTTCCCCATGTGGGTGAATTCAATAATTTCAAATGTCAGTTCTCAAATCTAACTCAAGAATTTTTTCATAAACTTAGAAATCTTAAATTTCAATCTTTCATATTTAGGAAGAGTGATTTGCAGTGTATTAAGAATTTGGCAAAGAACCAGGAGATTGTCGTGACTAGACCGGACAAGGGTACGGAGTGGTTATTTTGAATAAATCGGACTACATAAACAAAACTAATGAAATCCTAAGTGATCTTACTAAATTCAAACAAATTCTTGAACCTGTCAATAAAGTCATTGTAAGGTTAGAAGACCAGGTTAATAGATTTCTGTCACGACTAAAGTCCTTAAAGATAATAAAAAACGATACTTACTCTCAGTTGTTCGCATCTGGTGCTATCTGGCTCAATTATACTGTTTGCCTAAAATCCATAAAGTTGGAACACCTCTCCGTCCTATTTTAGCTTCGTATAACTTACCCACCTTTCAATTGGCAAAATTTGTTGTTAGTCTCCTGTCACCCTTTGCGAAAAATGCTTACACTATAAATAACTCGTTTGAATTCCAAAAAGACCTTCTTGGTGAGAACTTCGATTCAAAAAAGTTTTTTGTCAGTTTTGATGTAAAGTCGCTTTTCACAAATGTACCTGTATCTGAAACTATTGCCATTATTTTAGATAGGGTTTTTAGCTCGGTTGATATTTTTCATGGTTTTTCATTGTCTCATTTTAAGGAACTTTTAGAATTGGTCTTCAAACAATGCTATTTTACTTTCAACAATAAGGTTTACCAACAAATTGATGGTGTAGGGATGGGATCACCTGTCGGACCGTTCAGCTGATTTTTTTATGACTCATTTAGAAAGTGTAATTTGTAGTCAATCTCCAACTCATCTCAAGCAATTTTCTATCGACGCTTCGTTGATGATTCGATAGCTGTCTTTGATAATGCGGTACAAGCGCAACAATTCTTTAACTTCCTAAATTCTTTGCACCCCAATATAACGTATACAATGGAAACTGAGAAAAATGGCTCCCTTCCCTTTTTAGATCTTTTAATTTCGAAAAACGGTGATTCTATTACTACATCAGTTTACAGGAAACCCACTTTCACTGGTTTGGGCATGAATTTTTTTAGTTTTACTGATTTCAACTATAAGATGTCTTGTATTAAAACTCTCCTGTTCAGAGGATATAATTTGACCTCTAGTTTTACCTTACTTAATGATGAATTTAATAATCTAAGATCATACTTTACCAATAATAGTTTTCCTGTTCAATATGTAGATAAACTAATTAGATCCTTCTTAAATAATGTTTATAGCCCTCAACTTCCTTGTATTACAGTGCCGAAGGATATAAAATATTTCTTGGTACCTGAAATGGGTCCTTTGAATAAGGAATTTAAGCTTAAATTTACAAAGTTGTTAAGGAAATTTTTTTATCATACTGATTTCCGCATCATATTTATTAATAAAACGTCTTTAGGTAGCTTTTTCTCAGCGAAGGATCGAACCCCTGACTCGTTGCGTAGCGGTGTTGTATATTTATTTACCTGCCCTAGGTGTCTCCTTGGGAATTACATTGGCAGCACTGTTCGCTCTCTCAGGGCTAGATTTTATTCGCATATGGGAATAAGTGGCCGAACAGGTAAAATTTTAAAAACTAAAGAAGTTTCTAGCATTCGGGAACACAGTATCAAATGTAAAACTGATGTCACTTTAGAAAATTTTAAAATTCTTGGTTGTAATACTTGTCCAAACTCACTTAGAATTCTGGAATCGCTTTATATTAAAACTTTGACCCCGACGTTAAATGTTGACTCATCAGCCGTCCCTTTAAACTTTTTATAATCCCTCCTCCTTCCCCAATTCCTTATAATCCCCCCTTCCCCAATCGCCCTCACCATCTTATCTTATCTTATCTTATCTTATCTTATCTTATGTTTTCTCGTTTTGTGCTTAAATCCAGTCTAGCCTCGGAAATTGCAGTGAAAGGTTAGTTAGTTTCATTATTCCAGTGTACTATTGTTAATTTTTCCAGTGTATTAATTTCACATTTACTATATGTATTTAAAAATAGCTTCTTAATTTTAAATGTAAATCTGTATAACTTAGAATTTAACCCTCTTTTTTCAGTCTTTTAAAGTTTGCCTTTATGAATAGGTTATAGAAATTTTCTTTGTCTGGTTTTTCATTCAATTATTGATTTTAATTTCACATTGTTATCATACAGCCTGAAGATGAGCGTATTTGCTCGAAACGTTGCGCATTAAAGAAGACTTTTCATGGCATTTACATTTCTCCTTGTCATTGGATTTCTCCTAAATATTAAATTGAAGCTCTGTAGAAGCAACCCGCATGATTATATATACTCAAGGTATGGACAAGATGGCCTTAGGGCTTATCGCCATATTTGGAAGACTTCACGAAAGTTTCTCAAGTCAAAACTGGACTGTTATTTTCTTGAAATGTGTCGGACCTGCAGGGTTTTCCCGAAATTTGTTTACTTCAAACTCTACCGTGACAATCTATATGACTCTGAATTTTATCAATCGTCCCTGGAATATTTATTAAATAATGAAATTAATTATAAAATCAAAATTTCGGACTCGCATAATAAGTCTCTTGGGCATTATATAACTACTCTTAAAAATACCTTTTCGTTGTTGGACTATTTATTAATAATTTCTCTTGTACAACGTGAACTAGAAAAATTTCACTCTACCATCTTGGAAACACATGAACGTAAGTTAAAGGCTTTGGGAATGAATTCACCAAATTTTTTCAATTCAGATAAGGTAATTTCGAATCTTTCTAGTTACACACTCTCCCCTCGGGAAAAGTTTTTACTGTCACTTGGTTTGCAATTTAAGCTTCCGTTGTTCCAAATATATAAGCCTTCGTTTTTTCTTTACTTTGAAAAATTTTTAATGGCTTGAAAAATGTTCCCCATGTGGGTGAATTCAATAATTTCAAATGTCAGTTCTCAAATCTAACTCAAGAATTTTTTCATAAACTTAGAAATCTTAAATTTCAATCTTTCATATTTAGGAAGAGTGATTTGCAGTGTATTAAGAATTTGGCAAAGAACCAGGAGATTGTCGTGACTAGACCGGACAAGGGTAACGGAGTGGTTATTTTGAATAAATCGGACTACATAAACAAAACTAATGAAATCCTAAGTGATCTTACTAAATTCAAACAAATTCTTGAACCTGTCAATAAAGTCATTGTAAGGTTAGAAGACCAGGTTAATAGATTTCTGTCACGACTAAAGTCCTTAAAGATAATAAAAAACGATACTTACTCTCAGTTGTTCGCATCTGGTGCTTATCTGGCTCAATTATACTGTTTGCCTAAAATCCATAAAGTTGGAACACCTCTCCGTCCTATTTTAGCTTCGTATAACTTACCCACCTTTCAATTGGCAAAATTTGTTGTTAGTCTCCTGTCACCCTTTGCGAAAAATGCTTACACTATAAATAACTCGTTTGAATTCCAAAAAGACCTTCTTGGTGAGAACTTCGATTCAAAAAAGTTTTTTGTCAGTTTTGATGTAAAGTCGCTTTTCACAAATGTACCTGTATCTGAAACTATTGCCATTATTTTAGATAGGGTTTTTAGCTCGGTTGATATTTTTCATGGTTTTTCATTGTCTCATTTTAAGGAACTTTTAGAATTGGTCTTCAAACAATGCTATTTTACTTTCAACAATAAGGTTTACCAACAAATTGATGGTGTAGGGATGGGATCACCTGTCGGACCGTTAGCAGCTGATTTTTTTATGACTCATTTAGAAAGTGTAATTTGTAGTCAATCTCCAACTCATCTCAAGCCAATTTTCTATCGACGCTTCGTTGATGATTCGATAGCTGTCTTTGATAATGCGGTACAAGCGCAACAATTCTTTAACTTCCTAAATTCTTTGCACCCCAATATAACGTATACAATGGAAACTGAGAAAAATGGCTCCCTTCCCTTTTTAGATCTTTTAATTTCGAAAAACGGTGATTCTATTACTACATCAGTTTACAGGAAACCCACTTTCACTGGTTTGGGCATGAATTTTTTTAGTTTTACTGATTTCAACTATAAGATGTCTTGTATTAAAACTCTCCTGTTCAGAGGATATAATTTGACCTCTAGTTTTACCTTACTTAATGATGAATTTAATAATCTAAGATCATACTTTACCAATAATAGTTTTCCTGTTCAATATGTAGATAAACTAATTAGATCCTTCTTAAATAATGTTTATAGCCCTCAACTTCCTTGTATTACAGTGCCGAAGGATATAAAATATTTCTTGGTACCTGAAATGGGTCCTTTGAATAAGGAATTTAAGCTTAAATTTACAAAGTTGTTAAGGAAATTTTTTTATCATACTGATTTCCGCATCATATTTATTAATAAAACGTCTTTAGATAGCTTTTTCTCAGCGAAGGATCGAACCCCTGACTCGTTGCGTAGCGGTGTTGTATATTTATTTACCTGCCCTAGGTGTCTCCTTGGGAATTACATTGGCAGCACTGTTCGCTCTCTCAGGGCTAGATTTTATTCGCATATGGGAATAAGTGGCCGAACAGGTAAAATTTTAAAAACTAAAGAAGTTTCTAGCATTCGGGAACACAGTATCAAATGTAAAACTGATGTCACTTTAGAAAATTTTAAAATTCTTGGTTGTAATACTTGTCCAAACTCACTTAGAATTCTGGAATCGCTTTATATTAAAACTTTGACCCCGACGTTAAATGTTGACTCATCAGCCGTCCCTTTAAACTTTTTATAATCCCTCCTCCTTCCCCAATTCCTTATAATCCCCCCTTCCCCAATCGCCCTCACCATCTTATCTTATCTTATCTTATCTTATCTTATCTTATGTTTTCTCGTTTTGTGCTTAAATCCAGTCTAGCCTCGGAAATTGCAGTGAAAGGTTAGTTAGTTTCATTATTCCAGTGTACTATTGTTAATTTTTCCAGTGTATTAATTTCACATTTACTATATGTATTTAAAAATAGCTTCTTAATTTTAAATGTAAATCTGTATAACTTAGAATGTAACCCTCTTTTTTCAGTCTTTTAAAGTTTGCCTTTATGAATAGGTTATAGAAATTTTCTTTGTCTGGTTTTTCATTCAATTATTGATTTTAATTTCACATTGTTACCATACAGCCTGAAGATGAGCGTATTTGCTCGAAACGTTGCGCATTAAAGAAGACTTTTCATGGCATTTACATTTCTCCTTGTCATTGGATTTCTCCTAAATATTAAATTGAAGCTCTGTAGAAGCAACCCGCATGATTATATATATATATATATATATATATATATTAGGGTGATGCAAAATAACTTATCATTTCAAAAACTTGAAGACACCCTCTAATTTTATTTAATTTAGTGTAAAAACTGAACATGCAAAATTTCAGCACAATTGAAGACATTTTAGAGGTTGCTACCATCCATTGAACATTTTGTATATTGTTATTTTTCAGTTTGTATTTATTGTACATTTATTTATTTTGCAGATTTCATCAAAAATGGTAGTCAGCAACATATAGCAGTCATAACAGACTCTGAACCTCTTTCCGTAAACCTTCTCATCCCTTTCATTGCTATAGACGCCGTGGCCGAACATTCTAGAATCATTTCTTTGCTGTGACGTCACTGTGGCGGCCGCGTCAGTGTAAGTGCGGCGTCACTGACTCAGTATCTTTGCTGCCTTCGCTGAGAGTGGTTGTATAGCAGTTGCTGAGTTGCACTCATGGAGCGGCATACGCGTCACAAAACAGTTGTTTGGCTCATAGGACATCCTATAGAGTCCTTCAAAGAAACCCAGCTTCCATCTAAAAGGGAAACATTAGCATTGTTTATGAACTACAAGATCAATAAAAAGCAACAGGTGAAAACAGCGGCTTTGTTGACTGCTAGAGATGTTATGGATGTGTGGGAAAAGGCACGCATCCCAACAGTGTTGAAATGTCATGTCGTGGAGAGAGTAAAGAAACTTTTCAACGAGTGGGAGAAACTAAAGAAGAACAGAAATAATAAGAAGAAGCAATCACCTGCACTACTTCAAAAACAAGAGAGCTGGCAAAATGACTTGCAAGATCTGTTTGACATTGCACATGCAAGTGCTCTTGACATGATAAAGATAGATGAAGATCGTGAGTTTTTGATGCTGCAACGACAAAAAGGAAGAAAAGGCAAAATGTCTGGAGTGGATAAAGTTTTTTCACAAATGGAAGAGATTGCTAGAGAAAAGGAAACATTGCTTGAAAAGAAAAGAAAGAGTGAAACAGCCGTTTTCGAAGCAGCAGTGCTCTCAAGTTCAAGTCCTTCAAGTTTGAATGAAGATAGTTCAAAATCAGAAGAAGAATTTGTCGCTGACCCTCAGCAGCCATCAACTTCGAGACAAAGTAGATCAAAGTCTAAGAGTGCAAAGCTTATGGATTCTTCAATGCTTGTATCTCTTGATGCTGCAAAAGTAAGTGATAGAGCTGCTTCGGAAATCTTGATCCCAACAATCAATGCTCTTGGGCAAAACCCTGAAGAATACAGTGTTAGCTATTCATCGATACGGAGAGCAAGACAAAGGAACCGCAAGACAATGGCAGAAAATTTGAAGCAGGATTTCGAAACAAATTGCCCTCTCCAAATACATTGGGACGGCAAACTACTGGAAGATATTACTGGTCATGAAAATGTTGATCGACTGCCAGTTCTAATTTCCGGCCAAGGAGTTGATCAGCTTCTTGGTATTCCCAAACTTGCCAGAGGAATTGGTCAAAACATTGCAGATGCTGTCCATCAGTTAGTATTGGAGTGGAATATATCTGACCAAGTGAAGGGCATGTGTTTTGACACCACTGCCTCCAACACAGGTTCTAAGAGTGGTGCTTGTATGTTACTAGAGCAAAGATTGGATAAAGATATGCTGTGGCTGGCTTGCCGACATCATATTTTCGAAATAGTGTTAGAAGCTGCAGTTTCTGTCTCCTTGCCATCTTCTAGTGGCCCTGACATACAACTGTTTAAGAGATTCAAAGCAAAGTGGGTGGAAATTGACAAGAACAATTACCAAACAGCAACAGATGACCCTAACATTGCAGAGAAAATCTCAGATGCTGAAGAACTCATTCAATTTGCTCAAGCTCAGCTTGATGAACAGCAGCCTCGTGATGACTACAAGGAATTGCTCGAGCTAACGCTCATTTTCATCGGTAATGCCCCCAAGTCAGGAATCAGCTTTAAAGCACCCGGAGCTTATCACAGAGCACGATGGATGGGCAAGCTAATTTACTGCATTAAAATTTGGATGTTTAAATCTCAGTTTAAACTAACTGAGAGAGAGGAAAAAGGACTGAGAGATGTTTGCTGCTTTTCAGCTGCGATATACATCAGATCGTGGTACCTGACACCCATACCCTCATGCGCCCCCCGTTCAGATTTGCATTTTGTGCAAAGTCTGCAGCTCTACAAGCAAAAGGATGACAAAATTGCAAGTGCTGCACTCAATAAGTTTTTGAGACATTTGTGGTACCTCTCTGAGGAGCTTGTGGCGCTTGCATTTTTTGATTCAGCTGTTTCGCATGAGACAAAAAACAAAATGAAGCATGCTCTGCAGAAACCAGTTGACTCAAAACCGAGCAAACGAGCATCAATAAATCCTGAATCAGCTGGGCAGAAACAACTGCAGGATTTCGTTACTGCGAACACAAAAAAGATTCTTTGAAATCCTAGAGGTGCCTTGCACTTTTCTTGAAAAAGATGCTGAAGAATGGAATGATGATGAAAGTTATGCGAATGCAAGAGATATCGCATATGGACTCAAAGTGGTAAACGACATTGCGGAAAGAGGTGTACGACTGATGGAGGAATACAACAAACTGATAACCAATGATGAAGAGCAGAAACAATACCTTCTTCAAATTGTTAAAAGTTACAGGTCGTCACTCTCAACAAAAACAAGAAAACATTACTCTTGCTTCACAAAAAACGAAAATAAACATACATAAGTGGTTATGATATGCCTACTGGGGAAACTTCACATAAAAAAAAGTTAACGCGCTATACGCTGTACCTCAGAGGGTGGTGCGGAAATCAGCGTGCCTATTATTTACTATTTTATGAGCTCACTACGTACTATAGTCTAGAATGTCATCGTTTTTTTTCAAACTAGGTTAACTAGGTACATATCAAACCGGCTCCGGCGAAAATATCAACAAAACAATATTTTTGAGCACAAACTGATATACATTTATTTTTAAAGCTTGGTAGCAACCTCTAATTTTCTCTTTTTCAACCCCAAATTTCGCATACAATGCTTTCTTAGGAATATGAAAAAATAGGAGGGTGTCTCCCTGAAAATTGAAAAAAAAAAAATTTGACCCCTTTTTTGCATCACCCTAATATATATATATATATATTCTCTCTCTCTCTTTCTCGTCATATAATATATATATATATATATATATATATATATTACCAGTCATTTTGCAAAATGGCCGATATGCCGGCCTGTTTGCAAAGTGGCCTGGCATTTAATGCCATTATGCAAAAAGGCCGGCTTTTTGGCCGTTTTGCAAAAAGGCTGATCTTTTTGCAAAACGGCCGATTTCGCAAAAAGCCCGTAACACACACACACACACACACATATATATATATATATATATATATATATATTTCCCGCAAGGGGGTTCTAAGCTCGTGCTCTTGGGTGCTCTTGTGCTCGTTTGTACGTGCTTGTTCCAGGAGGTTTCACGTGCGCCCTCCCGGCCCTAACACCCAAGGATGATGGGGCTCGACCTTGCAGTCCTTGTCATCCTTGGTCTTTTTCCACTTCGACTGTTCCCTCCACCCTTTCTTTTTCCTCTGTCTTTCCTCTCACTTTTTCTTTGTTTTTCCGCCGAGATATGCCCTTTTAAATAGAGGCGAATCGGTTCTTCCCGAACTTAAAAAAAAAAATATATATATATATATATATATATAGAGAGAGAGAGAGAGAGAGAGAGAGAGAGAGAGAGAAGAACAGACAAAAAACAGCCATAAGAATTCTTTTCCCCGCCATTCTCAAACATCTTAGAATCACATGGAAACGAAAGACACGTGGTTTCAAGGAATCAAAAACACTGACGCTCGTAACAACAAACGGACGCTTGGGGACGCGTCTCAGAGTGCCGCGAAACTCGAGCGTCCCGAGAGGTTATATAAGGTGCAGTTTACTGACATTCATTGCCACTCCACTCAACCTCCCTTCGGGGAGTAAAAAAAATGGTGTCAATAATCCAGCAGGGTTGAAGCACCTTAAACAGAAAAAACAAACACTCCACTCGTGCTTACATCTCGAACGTCTACTCTCCACGCAGTACCATCATTGACTTCAGCCGGCATCAGATCAAGTCCCACTTCAACATATTTCATTCAAGAAACGAAGCATCACTTAAAGTAGGCTATAAGTCCGTCCTACAATAAACCTCACTGCTGCCGTAGGCGTTCCATTGGCCTCTTCACAACATCTCGACCGGTTTCCACTCATCCTCGAGGGCACCGGAAAAGTTCAACACGCTACAAGAAACATCCCCAAGGAGGATACGGTACGTGAATTTTTTACGAAGCTACAATCCCAAGTCATTTCATTTCTGTGCATCCTCCACCACTTTACGTAAAGCGGCCGTCAACGAGACTCCAGTAGGCCCGCTACCGTTTTCACGATCAACCGACGTGCGAAACAACGGACGGTCAATTTCACTTCAGGCTCCCAATCTGCAAGAACAACCTCTACGTGCGAAACAACGGACGGTCAACGACACCTCGGGCCTATAGTAATAGGTCAACCCCAAGTAACTCTTCATCCTAAGAGGTATTTCACCGTGTCGGTAAGCTCTGTGCTTCTTTTCTTAAACAAATAACGCGAAGCCTACACGTACCGCAGAACCGTAGGCTATACCCAAAGTGTTTCCATATTCATTCAAACTAACGTTCTAATTAACACTGCAGTAGGCCTAATCCAAGTGTCAGTACAATACCATAATTGTGTATCACCCTCTTATGGTGCTACTTCGTATAATTATTAATTGTGCATCAGACTAACTCTCTCATCCAAATTGCAGTAGGTTTATTTCCTATTCCTATTCATAGGGTTGTATCAAATGAGTGTAGGACAAAAGCCCTCTTGGACAAAAGCCCTCTACGACAAAAGCCCCCTAGGACATTGGCCTCCGAACAGTCCTGCTTTAGGATCTTTTCCGTTTGGGGGCTAGCAGCGAATTTTAATGAAAATCGGTAGACTAATGTAGTTTTGGTCACTGATTTAAAAAATAGCTTTCTTTTTTTGGAGAAATGAAAAACAAACATGTTAGAGCACTTTAAATAATTAATGTGTTTTTAACGAAAATATCATGACTTAACCTAACCAATCGTCAAGGGCATTCAAGTGATCTAACTGGGCATTCAAACAAACTTTAGCTGCCTTCACCTTGTTAGGGTCTGGGTCGTGGCTGTGTTCAGTCACAGAAAGAAGTTCCTTCACCTCCAAATCTGTATGAGCACAACTTTTGCAAGAAAGTGCTTTCCTCTGAGAACATTCCCAGCGTATTCGTGTACTGTTGGAACTCTTCTTGGTGTATAAGTAGTCTTCTACACACAGTTTGGAACCTCCTTTATTGTTCTTGATGATCTCCATGGTGGTTGAAGAGAGACTGATTTTCCAAGTCACTCAGAGAATATAACCAATGGTCAGAGCTGGGCAGTAAAGCGTTACAAGTAACGGCCGTTACGTAACGCGGTTCTTTTTTAGTAACGGTAGCGGAGTTACATTTCAAATCAAGTAACTCTTTCAGTAACGACGTTACTTTTTTTAGGAAAATACATTCGTTAGTCGTTACTTTTTTTATCGTAGCTCGCAATTAGTTTCTTTCGATCCTCACTCATTATTCATCAACCGTTAAAAATTTGTCCCTTCACTATGAGCGAGGTGTGCATGTTGGCCGTTGGCATGCTGGCAGCCTAACTCCATCCACCCTTTCCCCTACACTGACAGCACTGTCAAAGTAGAAAGGCGAAAAACCCTGGAGCAGGGAGGGACCTAAGTTCAACAGAGGTTTCGTCATTCCTCTCATCTGGGCCTTCACGGCACGTTAGCTCTGCATCCTTCCCACCCACTAACTTTAAAAATATATTTATTAAACTTAACACTCCTATGCCATCTAGTGTCGCTGTTGAGCGGGGTTTTTTTCAGTAGGGAAGAATATACTGCGTCCGAAACGAAGCTCGCTCTTAGATGCAACTTTTGAGAAGCTTGTTTTCTTAAAGGCCAATAAAGATCTTTTGAATAATAGTTCTTAAGTTTGTATATTTAGCTAATAAATTTCAATTATCAATGCCATGCACAATAACTCATCTGATTAATTTCTTTAGTATTTCGTATTATTGTTTTGCAAAACTAAACTTTCCTGGTATATTCTAGCATTAGTAAATTAGTATCAATAGTATGCTACATCCTCTATTATGTTGCAATTCCTCGTAATAAATCTTGCAGTAATTTTGTTTCACTTTTTTGAAAATATTATGCCTTATAAGTCATAACAACGCAATGAAGGCATGCACAGAGTCACAGACTTCATAGCCTATGCATTAACCAGTGGATACAAACCAACCAATATTTTATGTATATAAATAAATTATAATATACCTATGCATATATATAATATATTTACATTTCATTAAAAGTAACGGTAACGAGTAACGGTGCCGTTACTCGTTACTTTTTAAAAGCGGTAACTAACGATAACGACGTTACTAGACTGTAGTAACGGTAACGATAACGAACGGCATTACATTTATAAAGTAACGAGCACAGCACTGCCAATGGTTAACTGACAGACATGTAGATTCAAACTAACAGCCCATAACCTTAACAACACGGTGGCTGAAGTGGAACTGATGCTTCAGATTAGATGTGACACCTGACTTGCCCTTCCCAGCAATTTGTCCAGGGGGCTTTTGTCCTAGAGGGCTTTTGTCCGGACCTGGTATCAAATACCGTAATTGTATCACTCAGCTATTGCTTTCTTTCATGTGATTAATTTTTACTTTGCATCCGTTTGTTTAAGTGATCAGTTTAAGCATTTTCATTATTGATGGTCTAAGCCATTCAGTGCACCAAACGCACTTGCATTCCTTTATATCATTACTAGGCCCATTTTTTGTTTCCATGCGAAAGTCGTCAAAATGGCCAAAAATTGGCAAAAA
Source organism: Bathynomus jamesi (assembly GCA_023014485.1). Classification (NCBI taxonomy): domain Eukaryota; kingdom Metazoa; phylum Arthropoda; class Malacostraca; order Isopoda; family Cirolanidae; genus Bathynomus; species Bathynomus jamesi. Next base: position 113,160 of record JAJOZX010001881.1, on the reverse strand, counting down.
TGGCAAATTTTATCAGTTTTTCATATTTTTGTCATATTCTTGAGTTGAAAAAGTTTTTAAGGGTAATTGTTTGTTTGAGAATCTGTGTTTGTAACATACTGCTGCCTGAATCAAGAAAACTAACAAAAATGTCAAAAAATAACAGCAAAAATAGTAAAAAATTAAGTACATATTGTCAAAAAATCGCAAAAATGAAATTTTTGGCTATTTTGGTGCATAAACTAGCTCTAACCAATCTTATCGAACTAAATAGTCAAGAAATTAGATATTAATAGCTCTACTAAAATTTCCTAACACAAAAACATGTACAAATGTCTAAATTTTGGGTTACAATGATTAAAAATGGTTGTAGAATATTTCAAAAAATAGACAAAATATAAAAAATAGTGCTAATTTTATAAAACTCTTAGGTTTGCATGTTGTAAAAGACTGTGAGATAAGATCATGTATTATTTCTGATGATAGCATAAACTCCATCACACCACAGTGCACCGTATGGCTCATTCTGCTGCTTAAGCACGTCCTGAAAGTTAATCATTGTTGTAAAAATGGTATCAAATTCAGTTGCTTTGTATGGCAGTATGGGAGTGAACGCAATAGTTGTAGGCTTCAAGCTATCTCCCACAAAAGGGCTTTTGACAGCAACAAAGCTTGGAACGAAGTCATCATTATCAGTATTTGAGTTAGTTGAAGAGACCTGTATTGTGGTTGTTCTATGTTTGTATCGCATCACAAACCACAGGAAATGGTCGAGATTAACAGTCTCTAGTAAATGATCGTTTGCCTTGTATTCAGAGACTTGGAAATCTTGACTTATTGTACCTCGTTCATGTCTTGGTCCAATCGACATAATTTCTTGGCAAGGAAGAACGCTTTGTAACTTGCCAAGCCGGAGGGTTGACTCTGGAGCTTCACTGATCTTATTAGTATGCTGTTGTGTTGGTGCAGAGCTCAATGGAGCATTCTGGAATAAAACTAGCACCGTATCGTGTGTCGAACCAATTCCAGACAAGGTATTTTCCAAGGTGTCAAAATTATCCATTGCTGCTTGAATTGGATGGTTTTGATCAAATACTGGAGGAACTGGAACTCTATGTGAACCACAAAGATATTGTACGTTTTGCTAGTGCAAAATTTATTTTGCGAACTTCTTGATATCCTACACAAATGCTCCGTTTGTTTGCAATTTCAATAAGATCTTTAGACTGTGACAGGTTATGTATAGTTTGAGCAAATTCGACATGCAATGGGGTGGGCTCCAAACCATTATGAAGGATGTAAAACAACATCTGGAAGATAGTGTCACACTTCAGCATCAACTGATTGTTGCTATCTGATACATTCCTGGTGGAAAACAAATGCTGAAGAAATTCCATCCATATTGGAGGACGTTCATTTTGGAAGCGTTTTAATGCTAGATCAAGATCGTTTGGATCACAATAGCTAGAGCGTAAACCAAAACTAAGTTTTTAACTCTTTCCTTAGGTCCTTAGCAACGTTTCGACAGATGATTTCCGTAGTTTCAACAATTCTTGCACTCTCAATCTGGACAGAATAAACCATCTGGGATTTTCGTTTGTTGCTAGGATATGTAAAATAAATGGTGTCCTTAAATTTGTTTATAAGCAGGCTCTTAACCAAATAGTTACTGATAGATTCATCCTGGTTCAGATTTTTATTGATCTTTTGTCTCAAGTAGGTGACACTGTATCCACAGCTTGTGAAGTCTATTTTTGAGACTACATCATTAAACGCTTCTTGAACCATGTCACTAGAACCCATAACTTCATTTTCTTGCTGTCTGTTTTCCAAAATCGTCTCTATTCTGCGATCATAGGCTGCAAAATGCTTCTTTATACAATTACTAGCTAAAGTGGGCCCTATGGGCCCATTTACCTACGCCCGTGGTGCTGGGGCCTTTGGCCTCATTAATTGGGGAGCCGCAGGCCCCCCCCCAGTTACCGGGGAGTCAATTATTCAGTCAATAAAACTATAGAAAAGAATGTTGCCCGGGTTAATTGAATGCCCGGTTAGGTCAACTGAATGCCCCCAAAAAACCCTCACCCCCCTTATGCAACTTGGGGGCTAACCCCTCCCCATTACCCCCACCCCTCCCCCATTACCCCAAACCCCTCCCCATTACCCCACCCCTCTCCCATTACCCCCACCCCTCCCCCATTACCCCAACCCCCCTTTTTGAAAGCCGTAAAAATATTTAGTCTGTAATGGTTGCAGCACCAGTATGAAAGTGCATAAAAAGAACTCATTTGGTACATTTTTGAACTTAGCCGCAGATTAAATTTCGGCTCAAAGCTGAACGCAAAAGCAAATATTTTTTACACTTTTTAAAATTATAATTAAAAGTAGAATTCATTACGCCTTTTTCTAATGCATTAAAATACAAATATCGCCCATATATATCAAGAATCTTCTTCTCTTTTCGAGCGTGACCGACTGACAAACAGACATTCCTGGGTGTTTAGAGTATTAATTATGATAGAATACATCTGCAGCGAATACATCTTTGTATTCGTTCAACATCGCTACTCTGGTAAAAACATCGTCTTGGAACAAGTGAGCATAACTCAATAACTTTTGGGCACGACCTGGAGTACATATCCGAAACAAATCATGGTCAATGTTTCCACCTTTCAATTTGACTCGAGCTGAACCACAAAATACACACACTTTCATATCCTTGATATGCTGTGTTTTAATCCTTTTGCTTGAACTATTTTCTGGAGGAGTTAATGCTTCCCCTAAGGAGGAATCGGAGGGTTCAGATTCAGCATTTTTAGACTTCTGGCTACGTTCAACGAACTTTTTATATGTTGCATAGCAAGAAGTGCTGTGATACTGAATATAAGGAGTCTGACTCTCAGTAAGAGCTTTCAAACGCTTGCTTCTGTCATCATTTGGGTACGCAGAAGCCAACTGAAGCAAACTTTTTATTCCATGTTCTCCGCTGCTCAAATATTTCTCTCCACTTGGGCTTTTGTTCTTCTGGCACAAGATACATTTACCAAGGTTTGAGCTATGCTTCTTTTCTGGCACAAGTTGACATACATCCTGAAAAAATAAAATATACTAAGACTTCTTGCAATTGCAATTATAATAAACTGGTTCTATTCTATACATATAAAAATTCATTTGTAACACATTGGTCTTTATATTTATGTTTTAAATATTCAATTCGATTATTACTTACCATGGATCTATCATCTGTTGAATCACATAATGAATACAGGGATCCTCAATTTGTAGCTACTACCAATACTAAACCTGAAACACAATAAATATGACTTAGTTACTCTAAAGAAATCAAATAGATCGATTCTATAAGAAGTTCAAGCATTTTACAAAAAGCAAGCCTAAGAATAATATAAAATTAGTACTATTTTTTTATATTTTGGCTATTTTTTTCAAGTATTTTACAACCATTTTTATCGATTTATACCCGAAATTTAGACATTTGTGCATATTTTGTTTTAATAAATTCTTGCAGAGCTATTAATATCTAATTTCTTGACTATTTAGTTCGATATGATTGGTTAGAGCTAGTTTATGCACCAAAATAGCCAAAAATTTCATTTTTGCGATTTTTTGACAATACGTATTTACTTAATATTTTACTATTTTTGCTGTTATTTTTTGACATTTTTGTCAGTTTTCTTGGCTCAGGCAGCAGTATGTTACAAAAACAGATTCTCAAACGAAAAATTGCCCTTAAAAAAATTTTCAACTCAAGAATATGACAAAAATACGAAAAACTGATAAAATTTTGTCATTTTTGCCAATTTTTTGCCATTTTGACCACTTTTTCACCAATTGGGTGCGATGGCATAGAAAAATTTGGATTCTCCGCCCCAAAATTAGTTTAGATCAGTCGTCAAAACCTTTGCACCCAGAAATTTATACGAACTCTGGGCCAGATCCTAGACTATTAACAATTAATCTGTATAACCTTTTCCTCATATGTTAATCCTCAGGTTATCTTAGCCTACTATAAATGCTGTTATATAATTGCTAACCACTAGTATAATTACTGTCATTGGCAATGACAGTAATTATAGTGGTTAACAATTATATAACGGCATTTATAGTATGCTAAGATAACCTGAGGATTAACATATGAGGAAAAGGTTATACAGATTAATTGTTAAGTACTACACCGAGTGATGAACACTAATTTAGGTAGGCTAAAAGTTATGCAAAAATGGAAACAAAAAAAGCGCCTAGTAATGATATAAAGGAATGCAAGTGCGTTTGGTGCAGTGAATGGCTTAGAGCAGTGGTACCCAAACTGGGGGCCATGACGGATTTTGTGGGGGCCATGGAGCGATCAAGTATACATAATTCGATTATTTCCACAACTAATTCAATTATATTATTATTCCTTACTCATATTATTTAAAAAAAAATATTGGTTGGGCCACGGAGGTTGTCATATTTTGACAAGGGAGCCACAGGCCAAAAAAGTTTGGGAACCACTGGCTTAGAGCCTTAGACCATCAATAATGAAAATGCTTAAACTGATCGCTTAAACAAACAGATGCAAAGTAAAAATTAATCACATGAAAGAAAGCAATAGCTGAGTGATACAATTACGGTGTTTCATACAACCCTATGAATAGGAATAGGAAATAAACCTACTGCGATTTGGATGAGAGAGTTAGTCTGATGCACAATTAATAAATAATTATACGAAGTATCACCATAACAGCCTCATTGCATTTGTTATCCACGGTGTACGTGCAGAATTTCTGTTATCAATAGGCTTCATTAGTTCATTCTGCGTTCCCACTTGTGTACAACTCATTAGCTTTCTATATATTAACAATTAAGCTACATAACTATTTGTATTGGCTAAGCCTCAAGTCATCTTAGCATAATATAAATACCGCTATACTGTATAATTGTTAATCACTATAATTACTGTTTATGTCATTGTTATTTACTGTGAACAAATAACTGATTTATTTTCTTAATTAAACACAAAATAACAAGTGATTTTTAGAACCTTATTTGCTTGGGTGGTGACCTCGAATCAATTCGTATCACTCAGAAGTAATTATAGTAGGCCTACTGCAGTAGCCACCTTCAAATCGGTGATACCGTAGAACATCATAAATTGTTCACCCAGCCTGTCATTAACAATCAATCATTCCATCAGTTAATCATTAGCACTAAATTAATCAGCATCACGGTCCTGTTTTTTTTTTGTATTTTAGGTATATTATACAATATAAAATTTCAAAAATACACCTTGAAATTTGAATCAACATGTACTATTACACCTAAATAATAATTGATAAGATTAAAGAATTATCACAAAACAAATTCAGCCTCCGAGTAAAATCTTTTATTAAAAAAAAAATATATATATATATATATATATATATATAATAAACTTTCCAATAAAATATGTAATTGCTTGCATTATAAATTAAAATTAGACATAATTAATGAAGTCCTAGGCTAGGCTAGTTAACATTTTTAATTTGTATAAACCTCACTTTATATTTTGTAATAAAAAATATACAAATATTTAACTAAAAATTCAAACAAAACCTTTTACATCTCATAAAATAGGGACAATAAATATATGATATATCCCTAGGCTATTAACAATATATTTTACATAGGACTAGCAGTAATATATTTTATACAAAATATTAAAAAAAATATATTTTTATTTCAACATGTAACCAAAAATGTAATTGCATTAATGTAACATAAAAAATGTAATTGCATTAATGTAACAAAAAATGTTTGTCCTATAATGGAGAAATTAACTAAAGAAAATGAACACTTTATGACCAACTTAAATAAGCTTGTATTAAAGAAAACTATTTTGTAGCAAACTTATTTATATAAATAAATAATTGAAGTTATATAGTCAATATTCAATAGCTAAAAGAAAATAAGATAGTTGATATTAGTTGATATTAATGTTTTAATATATAACTTATATTTCCTAGACGTTGTAAATGAGCTTTGGTTTTAAGTACAAAATTCTCATTATTATTATTATTTATAATAATAATAATGTTATGATAATAATAATAATAATAATAATAATGAGGAGGATATCGTACTTAAAACCAAAGTTAATTTACAGCTTGTAGCAAATTCTACAACAAAGACTATTGCGTCACATCACGTCAGACGAATCAGTCATTTCCTGCCAAAGAAAGAAAATTTATATGAAAGCGAGTCAGAAGATTCATGTTTTATCCATAATATCATAAACCAATAAAACCATAGAACTTTTGCACCTCTTCTTTGAACATTTGTACTTCTTAAAAGTTCATTCACAAACGTCTTCGAATTTTTCACCTAATATTCGTTTGAATAAATACCCTATAAAACATTTTGTCCTTTTCCCACTCGATATATACTGTATATAATGTCAGGTACGTGGAAGGTGGTTGAGGTTCCTCGTGTTGAAACTAGGAAATGCCTGAGTAGAGAGAAGTGACACCACTTCTGGGAATGAATTGGAAATCATGTTGATTTGAAGTTACTACGTAATGACTAAAATCTGTTAATTAAATTATTATGAATAAACAGTGGTGTAGTGCTAAATAAAGAAGTGGGGGAACGCATTTTGAAAGTGTTACTCAGATGCGGGGGGGACAATGGCGAGCGCGGCGAGCCTATACAGCTGGGGGTCCGGGGGCACTGTAAGCCCCCCTGGAAATCTTTTGAAATCTGACCAATTTCAGGGATATTTTGAGGTCATATGCACTGGATATTAGGATATATTCCAAGGTTGAAGATGCAGTATTTCCAGTGTCATTAGATACAGGACATCCGGTACGATCAATAAAAATAGCTAACAACTGGAATGATTAACTAAAAAAAAGTTAACAACTGGTATGCCGTGGTGACTGTTTCATCAGATCTTTATAGGCTAACATTGCCTCAGTCGAAGCTAAAAGAAATGAAACAGTTAATGATTCTTTCTCATATTTCTTCTAGGGGTGGAAATTAAAATTTCATGACGTTAGAGATTTGTAAGTTCGGATTTATTTGAAATAGTGAGGGAACGCCGTTCCCACGCGTTCCCACAGCACTACACCACTGTGAATAAATATTAAACATTCAGATAAAATTTTGTTTTGAATTTCACTGTTTGACATTGACTCAGTGAGACCTCAAAATCATTTTTATATGACAACTTTTTCTTTCTGAGGAAATTCTATGGACAAGCGCTGCGGTTGACTGCTAAAATGTTCATTTTCCGCCTAGTAATTTATCAGATACCATCGAACTCATTAATGCTTTAATGCCAAGCCCCAGGGGTCTTTTTTCAATAAAATCGTCTGGCACTAACGAGAACGAAGTCAGTAAAATGCCGCTGCGAGGGCGATAAATGGTTGACTGCTTGTTTTTAAGTTACTTCGTAAATGAAGAATTTTATTATAATTATATTGTATTTTTGTTTCTGAAAGAGAACTCTCTATTCCATTCATGAAAGCGTCTAGCTTTAACAAAAAATTAACGGGTGTTCATTGAAGACATGAACAATGAAACAAGCAAGCAAATAAACACTTTATTTCAGACTCAACAGGTACAAACATACAAGTGGTCCATAGAAGGGTAAGAAATAGTTGTCTTTAGGCCAATGGAACATTGTGAATAATGAACATACATTTGCCTATGCCGATGCTTCCAGATTTGAGATCTATAAAATATATCGGATATCAGTCGACAAACCATGGTTTCTATTATCTTATTGACTGACTCACTATGCCTAATGATAACTCTAAATACAAAACTGCGTATGACACTGGCACAGTTAAGCACCTTACTGACTACAAACAGTATACTGGCACTAGAAGGAGCACCATTTATAAATCCAAGAGTTCTTAATAAACTTTAAAATTATTCTTATTATTATTATTTGCAACATACAGTTTTCTCACATTATACATCCTGTAGTTCCACCACAAATGAGCTGGATACATTGGGGTACAAAAAGTTTTGAACAAGATCAACTTAATATCTAATGTATAAATATGAAATTTTCTAATAAAACTATTTCCATGAGCATATAATTGTCTACATTGCCTTAGAATATCACAGTCATCTGAAAGACTGGGTCACTTCTGACAGCACCATACCATTCAATTGAAATTCAGGAAATTTGGTGGTGGATATGCTTGTACACATAGACCTACACATACATACATACATACACATATAAACATACATATACATTATACATATGTGCATACCTAAAACATATAAAGGTACAAAAGAAATGCAATGTTTTGGGGTTTTATATTTTTTTTTGTTTTAGCTACCTTACAGACACACTCAAGCATCACACACACTCAAATTATAAAACTTCTAAGGAACACAAGAATGCAAGAAATTATGGGAGACAAAGAGCTGGAAGGGCCCGTCAAAGTCACCCAGAAACCTAAAAAATTCAGCACCTACATACAGCCCACAGACTCACCCTAAACGCAAGTACTACCAATCAATTAAAAAAACACGCATCAAAATACAAGAAAAAGAACAAAGCACCCAGTCCCAGCAAACTACCACACCATCTTCATGGCCCTCTATGAATAAATAACATCTATATCATTCTTCAGGTACCACACCTCAATTCTAAAAAAGGCAAATAAATAGTTGTGAGAATATCATGAAACCGCAAAAATTAGAATCCCTGGTTTCTAGCCTAGTCACTATTGATAATTTAAAGCGTTCATTCAACCTTATCCTCTGTCTGAACTGATTCAAGCAGGAGCGTACCTAAAGTATTTGGTACCCGGGGCGGATCCTTCCTTTGGCACCCCCCATAAATAATTTTAAAATTTAAACAGAAAAATATATTATGTTTGCAAGTAGATTTTTAAACAGTACAGTACTGTCATAAGCAAATTGGAAATAAGAAAAATGCAGGACATTAAAAATTCAGTGGACAGGTAATACTGCATTTTATTTTATACAAAAAACAGGAAATCCAGCCTCAACGCTCAGCCTATTCTTCAAAGGTAAATAGAGAGGATTCACAGTATCTGCTTTCGAGCCTTAATTTCTGCAAATTGATCAATGACCATCAAAATTCACCTTCTTTGCATATTCATGTTCATTTGAAAGTAAAGCCAGATTTGTCAATCTTGTCTGACTCATGGTTGAGCGAAAGAAATTTTTTAGCAATTTCAATTTGGAAAAACGTCTTTCACATGAAGCAATAGACACACAGACAGTCAAAAAGAATCTCAAACACAGTGACAAGCTTAGCATAGATTCACAAAAATCCCATTTCACAATAAACTCCACACTGATATCTTCATCAGAGAATTCATCGAAAATCTGAGTCAAATTTGGAATATACTTCCGAAGTTCTTCTTCTGTTGCAACAACCAAAGTGTTTGGCTGAATAACAGCGAAGATTGACAGAATTTGATCCATTGCCTTAGAACGAAATTAATAATAATAATTCAGAGCTGGGCACTTGCGGCATATTTTGCGGTACTGCGGTACTGCGGTACTACCAAACTACCAAACCGGGACCGCATAACGCAGTACCGCAAAGGATCGCTGAAAGTACCGCAGTACCGCTACCGCATTCAAATTTCCGCGTACCGGTTTGGTACCGGTTTGGTAGTTTGGTAGTACCGCAGTACCGCAGTACCGCAAAATATGCCGCAAGTGCCCAGCTCTGCTTCACACATCTGATCAGTGTGGGATACATCAGGAGTGCTGTCAAAAAGAATCCCAAAATACTTTGCTTTCTTGATATCAGCCACTATTTTCTCTTTGACGTAATTCCCAAAAGGAAAATGAATCATTCTGAATCTTTGGAGGTAAATACGAACCACTCTCCTCCCAGATGGAATAGAATGCTTAATCCTTACAAAATGTTCTTTCAAAACTGGATCATAATTTGACAACAACTCTACCAATTCCATGACGTTTTCCTTTGTTTGCTGATGACATGTCCTCTTTGTGACCACGAAAAGGAAGATTCTGGGAGCCAGAAACAAGGTTACGTCCAAGAGGCGATGTAAAATATCCCTCCATTTCTTTCTCTCCTTGTCCATTGTTGCTTGAGCTTGATGAACTTGATCATGGTTTTTTGAAGCTTCAACCCTGCTCCCAAGGTCTTCTATTTCTCCAGGCATGAGAGATGCTGCTCAGAAGCCTCATTCAGACACCTTTGGGTTTAGCTTCCACCATGCTTGAAACCCAGTGACAAAGCTGGATGTTCCAATTTCTTTGTCATCAAGAGCAAAACAGTCTGCAGCAAAAACAAGACAAACTTTCTTTTGATGGAGAGTAAACCATCCATGTTCTCAAAACTTTCTCGCCATTTGGCAGAGCCTTATAGAACCATGCAGTGGTCAGCTGTAGACTCTTCCCTTTGGATTTCTCTCCTTGTCTTTAAAACTGCAGTGAAAGGTCCATTCCTATTTTGGAAGGTTCACTTCCCCTCTTAATAAGATCAACTCTCAAGTCATTTGGAACCGGGATTGGCCAAGCAGCGACATCAGAATAAATTGAAAATCTATCCGTCTCTTCTTCTTCATCAGTCTTCCTCCTGTTGGTGTAGACTTCTGTTGGCGTCTCCTTCTCTTGATCAGTTTCACTGCTTTTAGAAGATGAATTGCCATCCTCCAATCCTTGCTCTCTCTCATTTGAATCCTCTTGTGAAGATGCTTCTTGTATTTGCCCTTCAGATTCACCAGGCTGAATATCTTCAGGACTTCTCCTATTGCTCTTGATGTTGAAGGCGTCACATACTTCGAAATTGATCCGGACATGCCTGAGCCACCTCTTTTCTTGCCTTCTTCATTTTTCTTTGTCGGAATCCACTGGGTCGATTTCGCTTCATGGTGGATGTTTTTTTCTGCAAATTTCAAAGTCAAAAGGTATAAAGCATGGCCATGCATAACAAGCATGAACTATTATGACTTGAAATACATTAACTGAACAAATTGTCTGTGATTATTATTATCATTATTATTATTTTTGGAGGGGGGTGGGGGTTAAGTGCAAACACGACTCCTAAAAAGCAGAAAACTATGAGCATTACTCACAAATAACTAGACCACTGACAAAATGAAAATGAACAGTATATCCAGTAAATAAAGCACTAAACATTTATTACAACAGAAAAGCTTCAAACAAGTGGTTCTCAAACTTTTTCCAACCAGATACCCATTGAGTTATCAGATTATCAACCCAGACAAGCAGAGACAATTAATTATCATTATTATTATTAATTATCATTAATTATCATTTATAAACACTTAAACATCACTATGATACCACATTGTCAAAAATTACTGGACTATAAGTACCATGATATTGTTAGAAATACCAGCACTTTATGTTTCATCATAATTATTTAATGAAACATACCTCATGTATGTGGAGTCACAGTGTCAAGTGAACAAGACTTGGAATGTCAGTTGCAGTCAGCTGGCTATGCTCAACAAACTGATGACTAAAACGTCAACAAACGTTCGCCTTTCGATGTAATTTTTACCAAATATTTAATTTTTCGTTTGTAAATTTTGTATTGCCAATAAAAATAAAAATTTATTTTATAGTGGAAATTAACATTAAGCTGTTGTAATAGTTTGAACATTTAAAATTTTTTTTTCTTAATTTGGCGAATTTTTCATTTGGTTTGAAAACTTGTACTGGTATTTCAACTCTCCCGATGGCACCCCCCTCCTGGCTGTCACCCGTGGCGGACCGCCCCCCTCGCACCCCCTTAGTACGCCACTGGATTCAAGGTACTACTGGAAACTACCCACATAATCTGGTAACCCAATCCATGTGCTCTTAAAACCCTATTACTAAAATAATGTTTTTGGAATTGCAGTCGACAGGTTTTTTATCTATTTTAAATTTATAACCCACCTAGATAAACAGAGTTTATTGACATCAATATATGTTATGCAAAAGTTACTGGCAGGGCACGTGATATTTTTAACAAATGTTGCCCTTTGCTACCCATCTGTTTCTTATGTTCTATGTTGTATATTCTCCAATATTGTGATATCCTTTAGGTATGGAGACCATGTTTGCAAGTAGTATAGCCTCAAAAGGGGAGAGTGCAAGAATGTTGCAGGTTATTATGTAATGTTGTAAAGGGGTGAGGGGGGTTGCAAAAAAAGAAAAAAAAGAAAAAAAAGAAAAAAGAAAAAAATCCCCCAAAGGGGGGGATGCTGCAGGTGCAACAAGGAAAACTTGGAGGCGGCGTTATCCCCCAAGAGAAAAGAGAGAGAAAGGAGGAGAAAGGAGGAGAGGTGTTCACCTGGCAGGAGCCAAGTGCACATTAAGACTTCAGCCGAGTAGGCGTTGTTTTATAGGCTCCTAATCAGCCAGTTGGCGTAAATGGCTTGAGTTGCCAGATAGCGCCATGTATTCATTAATCGAAGACTGAGTTGCCAGATACCATTGTATACATTATTATAGACTCCTAATCAGCCAGTTGGCTGTAAATGGCTTGAGTTGCCAGATACCTCTTTTTAGCGATACCATTGTATACATTATTATAGACTCCTAATCAGCCAGTTGGCTGTAAATGGCTTGAGTTGCCAGATACCTCTTTTTAGCAGTATTATTGTATACATTATTATATACGCCTAATCAGCCAGTTGGCTGTAAATGGCTTGAGTTGCCAGATAGCGCCATGTATTCTCTAATCGAAGACTGAGTTGCCAGATACCATTGTATACATTATTATAGACTCCTAATCAGCCAGTTGGCTTAGAAGGCTTGAGTTGCCAGATAGCGCCATGTATTCTCTAATCGAAGACTGAGTTGCCAGATACCATTTTACATTATTATAGACTCCTAATCAGCCAGTTGGCTTAGAAGGCTAAATGTTGCCAGATACCGCAATACCACTGTATACATTATTATATTTCTTAAAAGAATACCGGTAGTAGGTTTAGAAGGCATAACAATTAAGTAAAACAACATTGCATCATTCTGTTTATTATAAATATATAGAAAATAAATATACATTTCAATTGAGGAATATGCATATAACAGTACAGGAAATATATACACAATTATGGATATATATAAAATAAAATATACATTTCAAATAGAGATAAATATACACTTCAATAGAAATATGTACATAACAGTACAGGAGAAATATCACGCAAAATATATATATAAACACAAATCAATAGAAATATGCGTATAATCAGTACAGGAGAAATGTCAAGCAAAATATATATATAAATACAATTCACTTTTTTTTCAAAATACTAAACTCGGTCTTAATCGAGTTTACAATTACATCATTATTGCTCTGCATTACGCAGTATATGCGGCTTAATAATATTTCACCGCTTAAAGTATAGGGAAACCTGTACTCGATATGAAGGGCTTTCATATCGTTCAGTACTATTTTTGTTCCCACTTTACAACCGGTTGGTAAGTCATCTTTAAATACGTCTAGAATACAATCAAAAGCACGCACAAAGAGTTCATCGTTAGCTACATTATTAAACACAAGTTTATAAACACGCTTTTCCAATCGAGGGTTTATTTCTACCGACTCGAGCTTTTCAATCGTGAACTCACTCAACATAGCGGCAATTGAAATAATCTTCTAAATCGTTACGACAACTGCGCGTTATATAAAGAAATAGTTCTTCAGGGTGAACGGTGTAGGTGAGCTCAGCCTTGTACCGATCAATTGCTTTGTACCAAAGTTCATGGTATTTCAAAGAGTCTAAACTTTTTAAATAAACGTCCAGCTCTAGACCATTCTCACCAGCCCTACACTCGGTAAACCCATCGAGCAGAGCGGTGTAGGCGTATTCAAGTACTGTATCAAAATAAAGCATGTCCGTAACACGCGCGTCTAATATAGGTTTCAGTTTACGGAATCCGACGATTTCAAACATTCTGTCGAGGATGAAACGGTTTCGCGTAGGAACAAGAGCGTTATTATCAGAAGCATTCTTCCACATCAGCCGTATATCAATGCACGGCCGATCGTTATTTATACACAACGTACATACAACGGCGTATGAGGGTGCGTCACTAATCTGCTCTCTTCTTGTACCTACGTTAGCAGGTATTTTATAACGATCTTCACTCCACTTCTCAACTATCACAAAGATTCTATTCATCTCCTCGATACTTAAATAAACCCGTTTGTTTGTCGGTCTACATTCCGTTTCCAGTACATAGCTAATGGTACCGGAATTACGCCTGAACACGCGCAACGATTTCGTCACGGACACATCGTACGAGGCGTTGAGAATGCTGCTCAAAGGAAGTTCCATCGTATTCGAGGAGCGCACGTCCACTCGGCTCAAGCTCTGAGATAACTATGAGCCGTGTGAGGCACGCAGGTAGGCAGGAATGGTTCGACGGGCGGCTGACTCGATGATACGTGAATGGGCTTGTTCGTATGACCGCGAGTCGAATTGTTGTACATATTTCGGTACAAGAATATCACTACCAGCCTACGCACCAGACAGTTTGGATAAGAACTAGGAACATTTTATGTTTTACTAAACATCTCCACACTCCGGCGCACTATTTGAGAGGAACATATGTTCATATTTTTCCTTTCTGCCCATCAAACGATACTCGTCTCTAAACTCTGTTAAAAATTCACGCAGGGCACTAGCCACAACCTCACTACGAACCTCATCATGATATACGTTAATATAGTGATAAAAATACTTAAGATTGTCCATGATCACGAGATTCACATTTTCAGTCGTAGGGTATGAGTAATCGACATGGTGTAGCATGACGTAATACCGCTTGTCACACCACCCATCAGCAAGACTCATTATCCATACCTGCTGCTTCTCTTCTGCACGCGTTGTTTCTTTTACTTCACGGTGTATGTGAGACTTTATAAAGTTTAGCTCTGCAGTATACTTCAGCACATCGTCTGTGCAACGAAAGCCTTCAACGGTCTCACCAGAACATCCGTAGAGTATTTGTACATCTTGGAACTTCGCACAATCCAATGTGTTTTTAAAAGAGGCATAGGAGGGAGGAATAGGAAGTTTTTCGGTATCCACCACATCCTGGCACTTTACTGAATACCATTTCGTAAACGTTGTACAAGCAATATTAAAGGTAGCCATTTGAATACACGTCTGATCTGAATACACGTCTGATCTCTCGGGCTTACTGCGGTCGACTGACCACGCAGGGATCCCAGATAGTAGCATGACTCACGGTCTTACAGTGGGCGGAGCTTAGAACTTTCACCTGCACACACACACACACACACACAGGAGAAAGTGAAACGCATGATTTATTTAACAAACGAGATATTCAAGTTATATATATTTACAAATACGATTTAATAAACGAGATATTCAAGTTATATATATATATATATATATTATATATATATATATATATATATATATATTTACAAATAGATACGATTATATACAAGACGTGTGAGTTAGAAGCATCATTGGTATCCAAAGGGTACGGTATCATAGGTACCAGGTAACTGGTAACGTTTCCTATAGGTGTTACGGCACACCATCGTACCCCTAAGTTCCTTCACGCCCCCCAGCTTCTGCGCCCGAAAATTGTGGGTGCCTACAATTAGTTGGGGAGGTTGTTCATCATCGTCCAAACATACTAGATCCTTCAACGACTCAAAGTTAACAACCTCCCGATTCGCATGGTTGAGCGTAATACCCTTTGCCTTCACGATATATTTCATTTCCTCCCCCACCCTGACCCGTACCCCATAAGTCTTAGGTCCTGTTGAGGCAAAAGAGTCGGCGTATGCGTTGTCCCCATACTCATCCTTGATCTCATCAGTGAGCTCGCCGAGGAACTCCCCAATAGTGGGCATGTATTCACCCTCCCTCTCTGTGAATATCACGCTATCTGTATCGGCATACAATACTCTCCGCCCAAGAGAATGCAATAGACCCCAAAGTTTTATACGGGCGTAGGCTGTTGTGAAGCTGGCCACAGGTATGTTTGTAACCCTTGAGGTATCTGTGGCAAATTCAGTGTTGTTGTACTTTATTACGTAAGTATTACCTACATTTACGATCTCCATGACCTCTTTATCGGGGGCATTGGCATAATCCCAGACATCGCTATAACTTTGTGCCAAATGAATGCTCCCTCTGCCGGTATTCTGCGCAAATTTTCCCCATAGACTGTTTAGACACAACTTTGCACTAAAGCGCTTGCCAGGATTCTTTACAATTTGGACACGATCAAGTTGTATACCTTCGCGGTCGCGGTAACGTTGAATATAGGCAGACTTTTCATCTTCGGTATCAACTCCTCGCGGATACCCTGATGCCTCAACCTTATCCTTCAAAAAGGTGTTTATATATGGTGTGAAAAGGTTGGGTAGCTTCTGAAACCTCCACACCTCATGTATCTTCAGTATTCTATAACCATGGCGCACGGCTAGGGCCAACTCAGGACTTGTATATACGCCTCTGATCTTACGCTGGTGGGGTATATGGTTACATTCGCCGTTATCCTCTTCCGCGCACTTCACGCACAGGGGAAACATGAGCTTGTCGTCGATAACGACAGGTAAGATCGGCATCCATAAATTGCGTGGGGGGAGTACGTCTACGAAAGAGAGCCCAAAGTAACGATCATTCAAATTTTTTGAAAATTCATTGATGGAGGGTAGGCTAGGTCCCACCAGTTTCTCAGGAGCGCCCACGGGGTACGGATTGCTCTTCATCACGTATGGGTATAAAGAACAGAAATCGTAGTAATGGAGCTTCACGCCCTCCGTAGGTGGAAGTATAGTCTGAAAGGATTTGTACGTCCTCCAAACAAGCTATCACCACATTTGAGAGGATCCAGCACCATTGAACGCTTGATCGTTTTTATTTCCTCACGGTACACCTCGTCTGTCTCCATCCGTGCATCATATTCATGCTCCCACAAGACTTTGTGAGTGAACTGTGATCCTATAAGTTGATCGCGGGTGCGGGTCGATGCAAGACAGTCGGCAGGAGACCTACCGTGGATATCTCCGGTGATTCCGCACTCAGGACGGGGGCATCCATGCCACCAGCAACCGTTAAAGGAGTACACAGTCTTCACACCAGTGACACGGTTTTCACTTAACCCATCAACCCAAAAAACACGTCCATTAATCTTAATGGGTACTTCACCCGTGTTGCGGGCGTGCTTTATGTATACACCTGTCTGTTGCTGTAGGTGTATGAGCCAGTAAATAGCCTTGTGCCCGTAACTGCGGGGATTGTTTCGGTGAATAATGGCTAAGGTGTCTTTCGGCATGAAGTTATTCTTGAACACCGTAAAACATAATGATGCGATGGTGGTTGCGACTTGCAGTGGATCGCATTTGAAACGGGCTATGTACATCCTTCTAAAGGCCTGGAAACATACTCTAAGCACGCGCACATCATTCACGCAATAACGCTCACATTCATCAGCTATATTATAAGGGTTACTTTCATTAAAACTGTCGTAGTATCGATCAAAGTCTTCACGTTCATCCATACAGTCAAAATAATGTTTGGGGGGTGGTGGGCCTACGTAGTTTAAAGTCTCGCTGGTGAGGAAAGTGTAAGGGAAGTATCCTTTGGAAACTTCAGCTGCTACTCCCATCACCTTGGGTAGCTTTGCTAATTTACAAGGTGTGAATAATAAAGTATCTTTAAATTGTACATTGCCTCTTATCTGCATCTGTATTAATTTGTTGCCTCTTTTCAATGGATCACCTGTAAATATCTCAGAGGATTCGTGTTCAAGCAACTCCTTATAAAGGAACTGCGTGTCAAACTTTGCCCCGTTATGGGCGAGAATATACACAGTCATTTTTTTGAACTTGTCGGCTAACTTGACAATATAGGACACAAATAGTTTCACAGGACTATCGCTGACATTCGTTTTAAAAACGTTTGTCCGTTTACCACATTTGGGGCACTCGTCACATTCGATATCCATACACTCATCACAGATAGTCTGGCTCACAAGTAAATGTGGAATTACCTCTTTGGTTTCAGCGTTCGTATATGTTTCTATATCGTAGTATACAGTTATACAAGGGTTATTTTTAGGCTTAGCATCTTTCATATAACATACATGCTTTACTCCATCCGCCTTATATTCCTCCTGGCATGTAGGACAGTGAATTACGTCACACTTGTGCTTAAATTTTCCCCAATTATCCATTGTGTGAAACATACCACATTCACAGATTCTCATTTTCCTGCACGTGCCAATTGATTTATGGAAATCAAAACAGCTATTATTGAAAAATGTGCGTCTACACACATCACAGTCTCTCTTCTCAGCTTCAACTACACGGCTTTCACATTTGGTGCTTTTACACTGCTCACATACCATGTGACATTCTTTACAATGTCTCACTATATCATCCGCAAACTCGAGGCACCCCTTACACAAATCATGATGTCTCCCATATTTTCGACTTTTGTCATAACTCGCGTAAAGCCACCTTATATTACGGATGGGGAGATACGTTGTCCCTGACAATCCTAAAATAAGTAGGGGCCTTGTACGATCTCTCACACAGCTTTTAAAAACATACACAGTCCTACGACGATCATCCAACCCAAACACAACTATGCGGACATTCATTTCCTGTTCTACCCTTCTCAGCTCTTCAGGACCCATATTACAGTCAAATTCAAGTTCACAGTCTACAGCTAGTTTACGGGCACGCTCCACGACTGTAGGCAACCAAATTTTTTGAGTTCGTGTATTTTGTACAGTAAACATACGTGCTAAGAGTACTGCTATAAAGCCGCAACCACGATCGACGTTTATATGCCGTCTATAAATAGCTTGAGAATTGAGGTTAAGAGTATACGGTATGGCACTATGACCCGCAACACGGTATACATGGTCAATATTTACCGTGAAGTTGTCCATATTGAAGGCTATACTACTTTGGGCGGCTTGCATTATACGTCCTAATATATATTCTACATCTTCAGCCGCCAAACGTCTAAATGGCACTATCACCCAATAATCGTCTACATCACCGTCATCTGACCCGAATCCAAAGGACAGACTCGTCCTGACTTCACGCTCGTCGCGATTCTGAAGAGCAAACTCTATAATACGCTCTACAACCCGGCGTAGTCCGCGCTCAATACCATTGCTATACATGACTCTAGGGTCGACCCTGACTCTATACCGATTTCTAGTCAAGGCTGGGGTGGGGGCTGCGGAGCGCACCAATTCGAGCGTTATATCTTCCTCAACAGAACGGGGGGCGGCGGATGAATTAGGGGGTATATTAGCGGAAGGTGCTGCTGATGGGGGCCTGTTGCGTAGGAGGTTGATGGTTGGGGCTCTATTATTGTAGACTTAACAGAACGGGGGGCGGCGGATGAATAAGGGGATATATTAGGTGCTGCTGGGGGGCTTGTTGCGTAAGAGGTTGAGGGTTGGGGATCTATTACCGCTGCAACAGGCGCGTATTTCGGTCGCTTTATACCTGACGCGGGTTTCATACCTCCGCTTTGGACGTGTTACCGGTATCGCTGGTGAGGGTTCAGGGGAGGAGATCACAACTACACTGTCGTCGAGGTCATCCGTAATGATGGGCTGCTCTACCTCATCGTCATTCACGGTTCTGTGGGAGAAGAAATATAAGGAACAGCACTCAAAATTTGTAATATTTTGTAAATGACCCACTTAGGAGTGTGACGTGTTAGAAATGGACTCTGTAGAAAAATTCAGATTCACGAGCCCATCCACATGTATTATATCTGGACCTACAGGATGTGGTAAAACTGTGTTTATGCTTAAAATCATTAAAGAAAAGGGGGAGATGTTCTCGAAATTTGTGCATAAAGTTATATGGTGCTATTCGACGTATCAATCAGTGTTCAACGAGTACCAAGATGATATTTTGTTCCACAAAGGCGTATATGACGTTAATTCGTTAAAGGGAAATGACATACAATCATTGTAATTGACGATCTCATGTTGGAGATGGATAAAACGTTTGCCGAGACATTTACAGTATTCTCCCACCATCTTAACATAAGCGTGTTCTTCATCAATCAGAATCTATTTTTCAAAAATAGATACATGCGCGATGTGTCGTTAAATACGCAATATCTAGTCTTATTCGCGCAACGTAGAGATGTATCACAAATTGGGGTATTAGCCAATCAAATGTTCCCGAATCAGCGTAAGGAGTTTTTGGAAGTTTATAAAGAAGCTACAAGCACGCGTTACGGATATTTGCTTTGCGACCTTCATCCGCGAAACACGTTTAGAGTGCTTCTGCGAACGAATATATTTCCAAACGAGCCTGAAACGGTGTATATTCCAGAATGACAAAGAGACTAAAGAAATACCGTGAATTAATAAAAATCTATCATCGACTGCCCCGGGCAATGCAGCAGATGTTTATTAAAAATATCGATGCCGACTTTTTAAAATGCATCTGTGAAATCTGTCTTAACGTTATAAATTGCAATGTATCAATGAAAACCCATCAGAAGGCTCGCCTACGCCGCTACAAGAACATAATACGTGCACTCGCTCGTAAAAGCCAAACTGTAGCGAAGAAAAAACGAATTATTGTACAAACAGGAGGGTCATTTCTCCCCATCTTATTTTCAGTTTTGGGTCCTTTACTGACTAGATTAATATAATGAAGAAAGTGGTAGTGATTCCCCACGAGGTGTACGCTCACTGCAAAGGAATCCAGACACGTATCTAGATCCCCGTAAAAGCAGACTTAAAAGAATGGAAAGCGAATTGTTAGCCCTATTAAACAGTGAAAAAACACCTGATGAGAAAAGAATCTTATACCAAGAAGCTCTGCAGAAATTTCTTCACGAGTACGAAAATTATAAGAGCCCTACAGAGATTCCTGTGGTTATTAGGCACAGCACGGGGGACGATGGCGACATAGGATCTGTGCCCGACGACACAGCTGACCAACCAAAAAGATTAGCCACACAACATATCGAACATGTAAAAAATACCCTCCCACTTACATTGAGGAGTAAAGGCTTAAGTCTTTATAATCTATTGAATGAGGATCCCGCCATACAATGGACCGATACAGGGGAGATCATTGTGGAAGGATCAAAGGTACAGGGATCGAATATCGTAGACATTGTCCATGATCTGGTGAGAAAGTGGGATAGGCCATCACCATCAGGATGTGAAGCATATTAAAGCAAGACTACAACAAATAAATGTCCCTAAAAACGTTGATAGGAAATCTGAACAGGTTAAAAGACTTGGAACATGCAACGCCTGTGACACAATTGAAGGCGCCGTCACCCCCGGCGGTAACACCTTTGAAGAGGAGCAAGAAGAGGTTAAACCAACCCTACCCACGTGCCTCTAAAATACGCAAATGGCTAACGTATTAACTAAACGCTATTATGACATTTCTACCCCATCCTCTTACGGCGGCGTAGATAGACTGTACAGAAGTGTTTACGGAGTAGGAAAAAAAGATGTTGAAAGATTTTTGAGGGAGCAGGACGCTTATACGCTTCATAAGCCTGTGAGAAAAAGGTTTAAAACAGCCAAGACAACGGCTTCCTCGATTGATTCTATTTGGCAAGCAGATTTAACAGACATGCAAAGATATTCTGTGTATAACGATGGTTACCGCTACATTCTATTCATAATAGACGTATTCTCTAGATATCTGTGGCTAGTTCCTCTGAAAAATAAATCACCTGAAACAGTTGCTAAAGCCACCAAAACGCTAATGTTAAAAGAAAACAGGGTTCCTGGCTATTTTTGTACGGATATGGGGAAGGAATTTATAGGCCGTGCTTTTCAGAACATGTTGACAGAGTTTAATATCAGCTATTACACAACCAATTCTATACATAAGGCTTCTTTAGCTGAAAGAGTTCAGCGCACCATAAAGGAACGCATGCACCGTTATTTTACACATAAAAACACATACAGATTTCTAGACATTCTGGAATCATTGGCATCATCCTACAACCGCTCACACCATCGCACGATTGGGACAACACCTAACGAAGTTTTAGAAAGAGGTACGCTCCCGAGAAGAGATGGATCACCACCACCACCACACTCTGCGCGCTTCAAAATCAATGATTATGTAAGGCTGTCGCGTTCGGGGAATAAATTCGCAAAGGGTTTTGAGCAAGGATGGACACGCGAGATTTTTAAAGTTAGGGC
The DNA here is from genome assembly GCA_023014485.1 of Bathynomus jamesi. Classification (NCBI taxonomy): domain Eukaryota; kingdom Metazoa; phylum Arthropoda; class Malacostraca; order Isopoda; family Cirolanidae; genus Bathynomus; species Bathynomus jamesi. Next base: position 90,999 of record JAJOZX010001881.1, on the reverse strand, counting down.
TGTGAGACCTAAAGGTGAGATAATGATGTATTACATTGAAGATTTGAATGGGGAAGAAATCTCAGGAGGCTTTTACCGCGAGGAATTGCAGAAAGTTGCGTTTAATTTAGAAAAAAATGTGTTTAAAATTGAGAAAATTTTAGGAAGCAAAGGTTCAGGAAGGAGAAAAATGTACCTGGTGAAATGGCTAGGGTACCCAGAAAGCTTCAACACCTATATAAAAGCTGATGCAATAATGAAGCTTAAATAGTATGCAACATGGCTCCTAACCATTTCTACGTCACACTCCCGTCCTCCTCGTCCCTGTCTGTACACCCTAACAACACACTAGCCAACTTTGTAACAGAACTCCATGGGCACATTGAATTGGGTCGTGATTCGTATGAGGTGGGGATATGCGAAATTCAGCTGGACACCGTCTTTTTAAATATTGAACATAAAGAAACCGTTTTTACGATTCTTAGAGACATTGACGAGTGTGAAAAAGCTGGGGTAGCTATGGATGAAACTATGCGCATCGCTCGGACTAAGATTGCACGGTATTACAGTACAGAAGTAAGACTAGGGCCGGGTCAATATGGTTCGGCCGAGGATGTTGTGAGAGGCTTAAACGTAAGTTTAAGAAACTCAAACCTTACGAATGATTTAGTATACGAAATCGTAAACAACCCTGCACATACACTAATCCTAAAATCAAAGACTAACAGACGTCTTAAAGACATAGAAAGTTCAAAATTCTAACCAACGGCCGATATAGCGCAGCCTTCCAAAGAGACACATTTCACGAGACACAGTATAACTTGTCCAGATTAATGTATCAATTGAAGATGGAGAAATTGGCTGAAAGGTCCCCAGACATGTGCTATATTTACAGTAATATAGTGGAGCACCAGTTTGTTGGGGATACCCAGGCACGCCTGCTGCGCATTGCTCACATCCCCAACCATAGAGGAAGGAGTTTGAGTATTACATATGACAGACCCCATTATGTGAATGTCGCAACTAATTTAATAACCAATATCACAATATATATAAGAACGATTGAGGGCGAAAACTTCCCATTCGGTAACGGGAGCTTAACAGTGAAGCTACACTTTCGACGCACTGAGTTATAATGGATAGAAAGCCTTTCACCGTCTATCGAGGGATGCGATACCAGCGCGGTAGTGGACTTGGATCCATTTTTTCATCCATACTACGTACGGCTGTTCCTTTGCTGAAGAGGGGTGCCAGATACCTTGGAAGGAAAGCGCTACAATCAGGCCTTAACACTGCAGAAGACATATTGGCCGGGGCTAAACCTAAAGAAGCTCTAAAAAAACATTTAAAGCGTACACGGAACGAAATCATCAAAGATGCAAAGAGAAAAATGCGTGGTGGCGGGAAGAAGAAGAGGGCTCCCCGGAAGAAGAAGGGGTCACGTGGTATTAAACGTAAAAGGCTATCAAAAAAGAAATGCTGTAAGCGAATGAAACCTATGGTTGACCACTTTTTTGACTGATATAAGCTAAGGACATTGATCTCATGAATCATAGTTTGTTTACCACTTGTCGAGAGAGGAGTCACTATTTCGCCATGGCACGCTTCATCCACCCATGTAGTTCACAATGCTGTAAATCGGAGCTGTCCCTTTTTGAGCTCCCGCCAACCCAAGTTTCTATTGAGCACAGTGACTTTATTACAATTAACCCTTTAAACACAATTAGTTCCCCGAGTGCACCTATAGAATTCGTGATACCCAGCTCAGGTCCTTACTTTTTTGATCCAAGCTGTGTGCACATGTACGCTAAGCTACGTATAGCCCATTCTGATGGAACGGTCTGCGATGACAAATATGCTGTATACCCTGAAACAAACTTTCTGCACGCCATATTCAACCAGTGTGACGTATATTTAAATCAGACCAACATATCGGCAGGCACGGGGTACTATCATCTACGAGCCTATTTGGAAAATGTCCTCAACTTTTCCAAAGAAGCGAAGGCTACCTTTTTAAGTGCGGAGGGATATTATCAAACTAAAGATGAAAATAGTATAAAGGACAAATTTAAAAATTCTAAAAAGAAAATATACGAGTGTTTTGGACGGTTGCACACAGATTTCACTTTCCAGGAGAAGTTGCTTGTGAACGGGGTGGATATGAAAATAAAGCTCACCCGCACGAGTCCTGAGATCTGCTTAAATCTGGATGCGAATCAAGAAGAGGGTGCAAAGCCCGTTGTGGTTCACATTATGGACACATACCTCCGCGTACGGCGAGTGAAATTAAGTTCACCAAAACAACTAGAAATTGAGAAAAATTTACTAAACGCTACAGTGAAATATCCTATTAACAGAGTGCAGATCAAACTATATACGGTTCCTGCAGGGTTGGCATCGAAGCAGATAGAAAACATTGCCCTGGGAAATCTTCCTAAAAGGATATTAATCGGCATGCAGGACCACGCTTCGGTGAATGGAAAATATAAAAAGAGTGCCTTTAAATTCGAGAATTTCGGACTTAAAAATATAACTCTATACGTTAATGGCACTGCTTTGGGTGGAACAATGGGTACGGACTATTCATCAGACGCTGTGTTACCGCTTTGTGCCAGAGCCTATAGTAATCTGACCCATATTGCAGGTGATTGTGATGAGCTTGGTAATGGGGTAACGCAGGAAGAATTCATTGATCAATTTAACCTTTATCCGTTTGACATTACACCTGACTTATCTGCTAGCGTAAATACCCATTTAACCCCACAGCAGAGCGGAAACATCTCAGTGCGGCTGGAATTCGCCAAGCCTATAGACGCTCCTATTAGTGTACTAGTATATCTCGAATCGCAAGCCCTAATAGAAGTAGATAGATTTAGAAGCGTTATCACTGACTTTTAAAATGGATGCTAATACACTTCAGAAAGTAATGGAGCGAGTCACACGTTCCAAATTTATCGGCGTGTTTGCGAAGAATGAAACATTGAGTTTGCCAAGTACGCGAGAATGCGGTAGTCTTATTGTGAACACAGACATCATCGGTAATGAAGGGATTCACTGGATCGCTGTCTATTTTAAAAATAGACAGCGCCTGTACTATTTTGATTCACTCGGTACTCAACCCTGGAGTGACCCTATTATTGTAAAATTTCTCGCTCAGTTACATATTCCCGAAGTTGTGTGGACCCCATTTCGCATGCAAGGATATTTTACTAATGTTTGCGGAATGTACTGCGTCTCATTTCTCATGCATATGTCAAATGATAAAGAATTTATAAATTTTTTAAATTTATTTGACCCGTGTCACACTCGCCGAAACGATGAAATGGTATGCAGACAGATAAAAAACCGTTTTCCAATTGTACGTACTCGTTGTATATTATAATGTTTTTGTTCGTATATTTGTAACGATATATTCTGTAGTTGTTTATTGTACTGATTTCTTTCATTTAATAAATTTATGAAAATATATTGTGTCTTCTTATCCCAAAAAGATCGAAAAACACTTACATTATTTCGGTGTGACATTGTTGACTGATCAGTATATCCTCCCTATTCCGAGATTCTTCAAAAGATTGTATAACACGTGTCAAATCCTCATCGGACCTTAAAGGAATAATGCTTTTAAAACATATACAGAGTATACAGACAGATCCCCATTATGTGAAGATATCTTTGGTTCGAGGAATAACATTGAATGCCATAAAAATTTCGATTTTAGCATAATGGGGATAACCAAATAACATTGATTGACATTTTTGGCGAGTATCTATTTGACGAGATACTACAACTCTCCATATATATATAAAAATTCTAATTATAGACACTTACATTTCTATGGTAGTCCCTTGCGTCGGATTGTAAGGAGCGTCACTGCAAATATCTTCTACGGTTTGCGTTGAAAATAATTCGCCACGGTCAATCGCATTGAAAAGACTAATTGCGGTTAATGCTGCAGTATCACGTTCTTCATACAATTCCGGGGAGACGTACAGGTCCATGGTGGAGGATGTGTGACATTGTTGACTGTTCAGTATATCCCCCGTATTCCGAGATTCTTCAAAAGATTGTATAACACGTGTCAAATCCTCATCGGACCTTAAAGGAATAATGCTTTTAAAACATATACAGAGTATACAGACAGATCCCCATTATGTGAAGATATCTTTGGTTCGAGGAATAACATTGAATGCCATAAAATTTCGATTTTAGCATAATGGGGTAACAAAATAACATTGATTGACATTTTTGCGAGTATCTATTTGACGAGATACTACCCCATCCATATATATATATAAATTCTAATTATAGACACTTACATTTCTATGGTAGTCCCTTGCGTCGGATTGTAAGGAGCGTCACTGCACATATCTTCTACGGTTTGCGTTGTAAATAATTCATCACGGTCAACCGCATTAAAAAGGCTAATTGTCGTTAATGCTGCAGTATCACTCTCTTCATACAAGTCTGGGGAGACGTACAGGTCCATGGTGGAGGGAATGATTATTTACTGACGCGAAAATAGCTACTGTTACTCCAAACTGAAAAATATCCCCTTTTATATGCACAATCGCCAAGCTCCGCCCCAAAAGACCAGATGTTCGTAGTGATTGGCTGCCGATGTAGCTGGGTGGAGCTATGACGTGTACCAATCCTCTATAACGGGACCGGACGAGTAACATATATATATTTTCACCAATAGATTTAATGCTCGTATTCTCCTTTGAAACTTATTTGGTGATTCGTATAGAACGTTTGATACTGATTCCAAATATGGTTTCAGAATTTTTCTATCACCCATAGTTTTCGAGAAAATATTTATTCAGAGCTTCCCGCATCATTAGTCACTAATGTAATCGAGAGGGTATAAAGAAATATATCCTAATTATATTTTAAAAGAACATTCGGTTTCAACGTTAAAATGTGGGTCTAAGGTGGGGTGAAAACCTTTCCAATTGCGCTAGGGGACAATTATTTGGTGTTTCTTATAAAACTTTTGGCACTGAGTCAGGTTTCAGAATTTTCTAATGTTAAACTGGGTCTAAGGTGGGGTGAAAACCTTTCCAATTGCGCTAGGGGACAATTATTTGGTGTTTCTTATAAAACTTTTGGCACTGAGTCAGGTTTCAGAATTTTCTAATGTTAAACTGTGGGTCTAAGGTGGGGTGAAAACCTTTCCAATTGCGCTAGGGGACAATTATTTGGTGTTTCTTATAGAACTTTTGGCACTGAGTCAGGTTTCAGAATTTTCTAATGTTAAACTGTGGGTCTAAGGTGGGGTGAAAACCTTTCCAATTGCGCTAGGGGCAACGAAAATTATTTGGTGTTTCTTATAAAACTTTTGGCACTGAGACAGGTTTCAGAATTTTCTAATGTTAAACTGTGGGTCTAAGGTGGGGTGAAAACCTTTCCAATTGCGCTAGGGGGCAACGAAAATTATTTGGTGTTGCTTATAAAACTTTTGGCACTGAGTCAGGTTTCAGAATTTTCTAATGTTAAATTGTGTGTCTAAGGTGGGGTGAAAACCTTTCCAATTGCGCTAGGGGGCAACGAAAATTATTTGGTGTTTCTTATAAAACTTTTGGCACTGAGTCAGGTTTCAGAATTTTCTAATGTTAAACTGTGGGTCTAAGGTGGGGTGAAAACCTTTCCAATTGCGCTAGGGGACAACGAAAATTATTTGGTGTTTCTTATAAAACTTTTGGCACTGAGTCAGGTTTCAGAATTTTCTAATGTTAAACTGTGGGTCTAAGGTGGGGTGAAAACCTTTCCAATTCAATATAACGTCGAATAATTGCGGCTTCGAACACAATGGCAAAAGATACAAGCATATCCCGTTATTTGAACAAAACTCTCTCTCTCTCTCTCTCTCTCTCTCTCTCTCTCTCTATATATATATATATATATATATATATATATATATATATATAATTGTGGGCATATCTAAGAAATGGAGTCGAGAGAGGTTTTGTTCAAGCTGTCTAGGAGAAAGGTCATTATGGTCATTCGAGTTGGGCAGATTCTCAGAATTTCTTTCCTCTAACGGATTGTGTTTTGGTTAATTTCAACTTTTAATTGAATTGTTTAGTAAATTTTCATATTGTTTCAATTTTTTTCGCATGGAATGAGAATCGTGTGTTTCGTAAATTTTCATCTCGATACAACTTAGATTATATATATATATATATATATATATATATATATATATATATATATATATATATACGGGTTTGGGGAATGACGATCGTCGAATTGTTTCATAAATTTTCATTTCCGTTCGTTTTTCCCCACTGATATTCGAATGTTATAATGAAAATTGAGTGTGTATTTATTTAATAAACAGAATTTAATTGGATTCACCCCAACGTCAGACCATTACTTCGGTCTTATATAATTATTTTAGGAGAATTTAATAAACATAATATTAACGGTACATTTTTTCTCATTAAAATGTTCAGGGTCACGCGGCCTGTTTTGCTTCTTTTTTTTTTGTTTCACTACAGATTTGTTTGTGGGTACTTCTTTTATTTATTTCTTGTAGTACTTGTGTTACCTTATTTCTATACAATAATGTCTTCAAGTGCTATTTTTGTACGGATATGGCGAAGGAAATTATAAGCCGTGCTTTTCAGAACATTCGAAAAGTTTAATTAAGTTTAATGAAGTTCAAGTTAATGTTATATTTGATTCTAATCGTTAAACACTATATACATCTATTGTAAAACCCTATATACATCTATACATCTATAGTGAAACACTATATATATATATATATATATATATATATAGCTATTTTTGTACGGATATGGGGAAGGAATTCATACGCCGTGCTTTTCAGAACATGTCGAAAGAGTTTAATATCTGCTATTACACAACCAATTCTATACACAAGGCTTCTTTAGCTGAAAGAGTTCAGATATATATATATATATATATATATATATTATATATATATCATAAGCTGTTTAAAAGACTGTATATATATAATTATAGTAAACGAAATAAACTAGTTAACCATAAAATTAATTATTTTCTATTATGAAGTTTTCGAATTATGTGTGGTAAACTGTTATTTGTTTCGAAAAGTTTAACTTCAAGTTCAATGAAGTTCAAGTTAATGTTAAATTTGCTTCTAAACTAAAATTAAATGTTATAATATGAAAAATAAATAATATATAATATATATATATATATATTTACCTAACATAAGATGTTTAAAAGAATGTATATATATATATATATATATATATATATATATATATATAGCATAATAATATATATCTAGCAAGAGCAATCCGATCATTGCAAAAAAAACTGGAAAGGTATGCAATTAATAAAGATTGAGTGTGTATTTATTTAATAAACAGAATTTAATTGGAATAACTACCGTCATATTGTGTTACACAATGGATGATTAATATTTCTGGGGTACATGTCGCTATCTGGAACACATTGCGCTATCTGGCAACTCAGCCAGAATAGAGGCTTATAAAAGACCGAGAATTTGATGAAAGACTCATTCAAGCTCGGCTCCCAGCCGAGCAAGGACCTCTGGTCCTTCTCTTTCAGGCCCTTTGGTAAAACCCCTTAGTGGCCTCTTAGGTTAGGAAAACGAAAATAACTTGGGGGAGAACTCCTCTCTCTCCTCCAGGTGTCTCTCTCTCTCTCTCCTACAGGTGTCTCTCTCTCCTTCAGGCGTCTCTCTCTCCAACAGGTGTCTCTCTCTCTTACAGGTGTCTCTCTCTCCTTCAGGCGTCTCTCTCTCCTTCAGGCGTCTCTCTCTCCTTCAGGTGTACCCCTCCCCCCTTGGCTCAGTCAACTGGCTGATTCTGGCTGATTAGGAGCCTATAAAACAACGCCTACTCGGCTGAAGTCTTAATATGCACTTGGCTCCTGCCAGGTGAACACCTCTCCTCCTTTCTCTCTGGTCCTTTGGGGGGAATAGCTTGGGGGAGGCCCCCAAGTTGCATGCCCCTTGCATGCATCCTAGGTTGGCAACAAAGGCCAGTACTCTTTTTTTCTTTTTTTTTGCAACCCCCCCCCCCCACCCCATTTGCAACAACCCACACCCCCCTTTGCAACAACCCCACCCCTTTTTGCAACACCCCACCCCCTTTGCAACATTACATAATAACTTGCAACATTCTTGCACTCTCCCCTTTTGCGGCTATACTACTCTTGCACACCGTATTCTAAATGAGGCCTAACATAAGCAGTGTATATCTTAAAATGACATCTTTGCTCTTATTATTTACCTTTCTGTTAATAGAATTGCTAGCATTCTTTGTGCCTTGTTTCCTGAAAACAATCCATGAAAAAAATACCAGAGTGAGCAAAATACTTTTTCTTTTTTTTACCATAGGTTTTTACCACAACAAATAGCCAGTGGCGAATTAAAACTCTTTGGGGCCCTAGGCACCAAGACTTTGGGGGCCCTTCTCTTAGTTTTTAAGGTAATAAAAGCAATAATATACAGGGTGGGCGGAAAGTAGCTCCCTATTTTGGATTGGTAAAAAAATACGTATATTATCCATTTATTTCAGAAGAAATAATATGAAAAGGTAGGCATACATGGTAGGTTTTCTCTAAAATTCAATGTGGGCTCCAACTCTTTCCACCAGCTTCTGGAGCCGCCCAGGAATGGCGTCCACTGACTTTAGCAGGAACTCCGGCGGGATGGAGGACATGACTTCCCGAATTCGGTCCTCCAGTTCTTCCAATGTCCTCGGTTTGGTGCGGTAGACTTCTTCCTTTACCCACCCCCAAAGAAAGAAGTCGCACGGTTACCGCTGAAAAACGGCAGAATCGGTTCAGTGTAACGGTGTGGTGTGGTATGACCTCAGATCAGGTTGTGGGCCCGTTCCTTCTGCGCAACACCATGAATGCTGAGCGGTACCTTGCTATGTTGCGAAACGAGGTCTGGCCGGTTGTCAGCACATGGGAGAACATCGACGATCTGATATTTATGCAAGATGGCGCCCTCCGCACTTCGCTCTTGTTGTCCGTGAGTGGCTGGATGCCCACTTCCCTGGGCGTTGGATGGGTCGTCGTGGTCCATATCAATGGCCAGCCAGGAGCCCCGACTTGACACCGTGCGACTTCTTTCTTTGGGGGTGGGTAAAGGAAGAAGTCTACCGCACCAAACCGAGGACATTGGAAGAACTGGAGGACCGAATTCGGGAAGTCATGTCCTCCATCCCGCCGGAGTTCCTGCTAAAGTCAGTGGACGCCATTCCTTGGCGGCTCCAGAAGCTGGTGGAAAGAGTTGGAGCCCACATTGAATTTTAGAGGAAACCTACCATGTATGCCTACCTTTTCATATTATTTCTTCTGAAATAAATGGATAATATATGTATTTTTTTACCAATCCAAAATAGGGAGCTACTTTCCGCCCACCCTGTAGTATTAAAAAACGGGTTTATTGTTTTATTCACAACACACGTTTTTAAAGTAATAAAAAACAATAGTATAATACGAAAAAGAAGTTATTTCTTTTATTTACAACATCCATTTGCATGTCTTTTTAGTAGCAAATTGGGCAATAATATTTGTGAAGTTCAGGCTTCTACCACTGTGAAACTCTATTGCACAAATGCTCAAAGAATTCAGCCGTCACTGGCCCATATAAATATATAAAATATATAAGATGTGCCCACAATATTTTCATGGAAAGATTTGAAAATTGATATTTAGTCAATTCTGCAGCCAAATGCACTTACCACCATAGAAAAAATGATAAGCTCGCAGTAATTCAAGGGCAGATCTGGAGCAAAATTGACAGTTTTTCCAGTCTTTTATGTCTGCATAAGAGGGCAAATGATACACGTAAGATTGCGGCAAGCATTATATAATTCCAAACTGGAAAGTCTGGCAAATTTGCTCCAGATCTGTCCATGAGCCATGGACGTCTGTGGGCTTATAATTTTTCATCTATAGGTTAAGTCCATCCACCTGCAAATTTATCAAAATATTTATCAATATTCAAACCTCTCCATCAAAGTAGGCCATTGCATTTTATTATATTTCACTGTAGGCAGTTGCTGAAAAAATATATAATTTCGTAGTGTTATGGTTATTCAGCAAATTTGCTAATTAATATTTTTATTGGTGTTTTCAAGCATTACGTAATAAAAAACGAAAGTTGTCAATTTGGACTGGTGGAAAAGTGGTAATTTGACTCTGACTCTGTTTCGTATTTGTCTCATTTAATTTTTATTGTTAGTATTGTGTATATATTTGGTATGACAGAGAACGGAGCATGTATGTATGTCATGCGGGGGCTTGTTTTTTGCTGAAATTATCATTGAAATATCTGCTTACGATGCCACCAAAACGTGTTTTTTGAGTATTGCAATTTCAAAATTTTCTCAACCGCAGCAGGGGGACACCCCCTCCCCCCACTGGACTCCCCAGTGGGGGGTTCAGGATATGTCCGCTTCTAACTTCAAAAAACCTGGTCACTTTAGGCATGTGCCTACTGTGCATAATGGATAATCTGCCACTGCAAATAGCTACATTAAGGTTAGACCTACATATAGTTACCATATTTTACGCCTCATAAGACGCTACAAGTGGTAAGACGCAACCCTAATTTAGCAAAGAATATTTAGGAAAAAAAATTTTAAAGATTTATCAGCCTGACAAAAGATATATTCCCATAACTTTATTAAAAGAATATTAAGCAAAACAATAACATATGAGCCCTGAAGTGACATATTTAATTATCCTCAAATCCTGAGATTTCCGTGCTGCTGCTGCTGTCATCACTGCTGGCATCATTGTCAACATCACTGCCACTCGCTGATTCTGGGTCGTCCGCTGTGTCACTATCTTCATAAAGAAGCTCGTCCTCTGTTCCATCCAATGAATTGCTAATTCCACATTTCTTGAATGACTTTACTACTATTTCTTCTCTCACTGCTGCCCATGATGTCTTCACCCACTCACATACCTGTGCAAAAGTGGGTCGCTTAAGTCGTCCTGTTGGTGTTAGGTCGTGGTTTCCAGCAGCCATCCACTTGTCCCACTCCTCACGCATGAAAGACTTGAATGGTTTGTTAAGTGAAACGTCCAGAGGTTGTAGTTGCGATGTTAAGCCGCCAGGGATGACCACTATCTTGGTTTTTAATTGCTGAAGTTTATTCTTTATGGCTTCTGTCGTGTGGGCCCTGAACTGATCCCACACTAGTAAAGATGGTTTCCTCAGATCTTGACCTTACGATGCTAAGACGCAGGGTGATTTTTGGAGACGTTTTTCAGGAAAAAAGTAGCGTCTTATGAGGCGTAAAATACGGTACATAGGGGCTAAAACAGTTACCTACCATGCTATGTTCAGATGGTGTAACGTTATCTCTCTTAATGGCTCTTAGCCATTTGTTAACCATCTCTGGTTCTTCCGGAAAAGCAAACAATTGGACCTTAGGTCCACTTCTGTAATTTCCTTTACAGCCAGGTACAACACACGAAAAGAGTATTTTCACACTTTGATAAACTACTGGAACTACAAATGAACGAATAGAACCGATAAAAATGGCGACTGGCGTCCCAACGTTAGCACAACTTTGAATGAGATCATAGCCCGCTGACGTCACATCTAACAAGCCTTGTGTCTAGGTGGTCCTCATTCTGCCGCGTATTGTGACATCATACAGATTTTGGCGTCATAATTGTGATGTCACCGGCAGCTGAATTTTTATCACTTTCCTTTATGTATCCTAAGAGCAACAAACGAAAACGTAATGTTGGTATTTAAAATAAATTAAATTTATTTCGATTAAAATATATTTTGCTACTTCTGAAAATAACTTAAAAATTCAATTATTTGTTTAATTAATAAATTTTATTACAAAATTAGAAATATACGCTTAATAATTTGTTTTTGATAGGCAGACAAACAGAAAATATTGTCTCATCTGTCGTATAAAGTAGAGTGAATGTTGTAAATTGTGCGTGTGTATTTTATCATGTCATTCAGATTACCTAATCATGAAAAATACATAGTTTTTCTTATAATATAAATAAAATTTAAAAGCAAGATAAAAATTATTATTAAAACAAAAAGTATTTTGTTCCCTCAATATAAGGACGGATTTTGAAAATATACTGTAATTGAAGAAATCCTTGTGTTGTATGCTTTTGGCATTGGCGTAAGCATTACACAGTTGAACAAAATATTTATTCCTTTCACAAAATGATATATTTATTTCACTTTTGTGATACTAACCTTCATAAGATTCCGTAAGTACTTATGAATCGCTATCCCAAAAGGATCTGTCATACCTGTATGTCTAAGTACTTTAGTCCACAGTAGAAATTCAAAACTTTAAATATTTCTTACAGGATTGTATGAGGCCATTAGAATAGCACAGGCGTATCCCCCGGTTTCCCGATATCCCGTTTTCGCGCAGGAACCAATCAACACACTGTATTCCGTGGGTGTGACGCGCCCCCACAAGGGCTTGAGACCAAAACCATTAAACTCGGTTCAGTCGTTAACGAATAATAATGTTCACTAACGTTAATAAATGCGTTTATCTCAAAACTTGATTTTCGGGCGTACGCCCTTTCTATTCTATAGGCCTCATATAATATTTAACACAGCCTTAAGCCGGGTTTACACGAGGCTAGTTTCACGATGGTGAGCGCGCTTATTCCACGCTTTCGTAATGTCTCGGTCGTGGTCTAGTCGTGAAAGTGTTTACACTATGAAATATTCACGACACTGAAAATATGTCAGTGTTTACCATGTACTCAATGGTGTCGGACGCATGCAACAGTGTCAGTGCATTATTAGCTCACGAGCTGCTTCTACATATCTCTGGTGCAAGGAAACGACGTTGCAGAAGAAGAATATGGCAAAGAGATAGATTTTCTGAGGCACCTAAACTATTCCGCCTAGAAATCCAATGTAAAGAATTGGCTTTGGAGGATCCATGTGACTTTCGGAATATGTTTAGAATGAATTCAGATCAGTTGCCATATCTATTCGATCGTGTTTCGCCAATGATTAAAAAAAAAGAGATACTAATATGAGAGAAGCTATTCCAGCGAAATTAAAACTTGAAATAACATATAAATCTAAAAACTTCATAGTTGTGTCATCATTCATTTTTAAAACGTTTACTTTCACAGTGGTATTCATTTCTAATTATTGTTATGAATGATTTATCTATAACCAATCGCCGCAATTCACGACACACGACTGAAAATTTCTAACATGTTGGAATGCACACGAAACAGTCGTGAAGGAGTGTCCTTGAAAGCGTGGTCAACGATTGGGTAGTTTACACGGGGTGTGGAATACGAAAGTAAGCACCACGATCGTGAAACTAGCCTCGTGTAAACCCGGCTTTAGGGTCCCCAACAAAAAGTTTGCACCGGACCCCCGACAACCTTATTCCGGCCCTGGAAAGAGTCCCGTATCCCCCTTCGCAAGGGAGGAGTGTCGAAATTGTAGAAAGGCGGACCTTTTGGTGCAACGACCTAGTGTTTATTTACTAAATGATGTTATATATTATTATACTATACTATAAACACCCAGGAATGTCTGTCAGTCAGTCCGTCACGCTCAGTTTGTCAGTCGGTCACGCTGAGGAACGTTTGTCGGTCACGCTCAGGAACGTTTAGGTTAAGTCGTGATATTTTCGTTAGCTTTAACCAAAATATCACGACTTAACCTAACCAATCGTCAAGGGCGTACAATTACCCTAAAAAAAAAATTAAAAAAAAAAAAAATTATTTAACCAAACTTGCACGACTTAACCTAACCAATCGTCAATGCCGTACAGTATAAAGAATCCTCTTCTCTTAATATATAAAAATAAATAAATAAAAAAAAATTTATTGTTTTTTATTTATTTTTTAGGTTAATTGTACGCCCTTGACGATTGGTTAGGTTAAGTCGTGATAGTTTGGTTAATTTTTGCTACCCGCGACCCGCACGAAGGGCGGGTCTTAGGCTAGTATTAAATATTACATCATAAATTACAAAAGTGGACCTCCCCTAACCCTGGCTACGAGCCTGGGATATTCATCAAACACAAGGCAGCAGTGGCGTAACTAGGGTGGGGCAGGTGGGGCGCGTGCCCTGGGCGCCAAATTTGGGGGGGGCGCCATTTTTATGATTTAAAAAAAAAAAATTTAAGAGTAAAAACATGCTCTTTTGGAAATGTACCGGTACCATATCTCTAGCCATCGAATTTCCATGAATTTCAGATTTTTAACTTCATTTAACTTTATTAATTCATTCTATTTTTATTAGAATTTTATTATGAATTATTAATTTATTCTATTTTTGGTTTCTTTCTCTAGAAAATTTTACCATGAAGCGAACACTGCCGATACCGAAAAGTCCGAAAAAGAAGCTGAGTGGAGCAGAAGGCAGGAAGAAAAGAAAAATGCAAGAAGCAGAAGCTAAAAAGTCAAGTGGCTTTATGATGTCATTTCTTGAACAGCAACAAGCTGGTCCTTCATCAGCATTAACTGCATCAGATATGAGTGTTGACCAACCCGCCAGTGTATCAGAAGGAGAATTAAGTGTCTTTCAAGAACCAGAAGTGTCTTTCAAGAAGCCAGAAGATACTAAAACTTTGAGTAGCGAAAAGCAGGGAAAAACAGCACAGCCTATACCAGATGCGATTCAGCATCACGATGTAGGCTTCTTGGAGTTTGATAAAATATTAAAAAAAGTAATTTTATCAGATGCCCTGAGGACAGAAATGGTCACATTGGGTTCGAAGTATTTTGAAAATAGTGAAGGGCCATTTGTTCCCACACAAACCCGATCAATGAATGAAAAATGGTTTAAAAGAAAGTTGGGAAATGGATGTGGAGAAGAAGTTTGGCGCTCATGGCTTGTTTATTCTCCAGAGAAGAAAGCAGTTTTTGCTTTTGTTGTTTGCTATTTCCTCAAATTGACAATCAGTCTTCATTGGAGCAAGAAAATGGGTTCAATCATTGGAAAGCACCAGAAAGGCTTAGCACCCATGAAAATGCAAAAAATCATCGATACTGCTTAACCCAATGGAAAGAAATGGAAAGAAATCTTTTAGAAAACAGAGGAATAATTGACGTAGAGCTTCAAGCTCAAATTGCAACAGAAAAACAAAAATGGCGAGATGTTCTCCAGAGAATTCTCCATTGCATAAAATTTTTAGCAACTCAGAACCTTGCATTGCGTGGTCACAAGGAATCCCTTAGACAGGAAGAGGAAAGCAATATTAGAAATTTTCTTGGGTTATTAAAATTGTTGGCAAGGTTTGATCCTGTCATGAAAGAACATCTCAGTATTGTGGAAAAGCACCCTGGAAGAACATCATATTTATCTCCGTTAGTGCAGAATGAATTTATTCAGCTGATGGCTTCTACTGTTCGCCAGAAATTGTTACTGAGCATTCATAAGGCCAAATATTTTGGCCTCATGTTTGATTCTACTCCAGATCAAGCACATCGAGAGCAAATGGCAGAAACAGTTTGTTATGTTGATATTGATTTTCAGGAGAAAACAATTTTTATAAAAAGAGTTTTCTTGGATTTATCCAATTAAAACGAAAGGATGCTGAAAACATTGTGGAAGTGATTTTGGAACAACTGGAAAAAGACAAAATGCCGTTAGAAGACTGTCGATCTCAATGCTATGACAATGCTGAGTTATGGCTGGTTATAAAAGGTGTTCAACAGAGGATTATTGAAAAAAATAGCAAAGCTATTTTTGTAAACTGCGATAATCATTCTCTCAATTTGGTTGGAGTGCGTGCTGCTAACCATGATGCAGTGATGGTGACTTTTTTTTGGTGCAATTCAGTCGCTTTATTCATTCTTTTCACGTTCAACTCTCCGTTGGCAAAAGCTGAAAGATGCCATACCAATAGTTCTCAAATCTGAATCTGAAACTCGATGGAGTTCCAGAACAGAGGCTGTGAAGCCTGTTCGTGAATACTTTGATATTATAGTGGAACTCTTGCAAAGCAAGGTTGATGATCAAAATGAAACTGCTGATACAAGAGGTGATGCAAGGCAGGTGCTGAATCAAATTTTGACTTTTCATTTCTTGGCTTTGCTTGGATTTTGGAAAAAATTCTTGTTCGGATTGATCGTGTTCAAAAACGACTCCAACTTTCATGATGCTGCTTATGATTTAAAAGCCGTTCAAGATTATTTTTTAAGCAGTCGAGAATCATTGGCCAGTGAATCACTTGAAGCAGGGCTAAAACTGTGTGATGAATGGGATATTCAAGTAGAAAGACGCCCCAGAAAGAAGAAACAATGCCTGGTGAAAAAGCCAAGGATGTAGGGTTAACTGCGAAAGAAGAAATGATGGAATAATGAAAGAAACTATTGATCGTCTCCATAATGAAATGGAAGAAAGATTTGTCCGTCTCCATGACTTGGATTCAAAATTTGGATTTCTTTTAGATGCTAGAGGATTATTGTTTGACTCAAGTGAAAGCAACAGCAGTCATGACGTAAATATCTTAAAGAAAAGTTGTCTCAACCTTGGACAGTTTTATAGCAATGATATTGACGGCTTTGAGCTTTATGAAGAAATCCTGGATTGTAAGATGCTTCTGAAAAGTCGCCCAAATGTTCAGATTTCTAAAGCTGAGGAACTCCTCAAGTTTATTGTTCAGTATGGAGATGAAAATGTTTTTCCAAATTTGAGAGTAGCTATTCAGATAATGCTCACTATTGCAATTTCAATTGCCAGCTGTGAGCGATCTTTCAGCAAGTTAACATTGATCTTATCATATTTGAGAGCTTCAATGGGCCAAGAAAGACTTTCTGCTTTAGCCTTGCTCAGCATTGAACGTGAGGAAACTGAAATAACAAATTTTGATGACATTATTGATAAGTTTGCATCAGCAAAAGTAAGAAAAATACATGTTTAGTGTGAAGTTCCAAATTATTCATTAAAAGAGCCAAAAATAATAGGTGCAAACAAGACATTTCTTTTAAAGTACCATATAAATGGAATGATTTTTGTCAGTATCTAATATTCTAATTGCTAATTCTGCTATCGGTAATTAAGTAAAATTCAAAAAACATCAAAGTGTATTCTTATGAAAAGTTATGCCTCTCCTTGTACATATATTAATTGTTTCTGTTGTAATTCGGCAAACAATTAACCTTTGGTTCTATAAAATTAAATTGTATTAATAGAAATTTAATATCAACCTTAATAGTAAATATACGCGGTTATGTATATGGATAGAAAAACATTAAAGTATAAACTGTAAAAATAATTTTTATGAATTGTATTTTCATTTCATTTCAATTTATTTTTACATATTTTTGTACAGTTTTATATGTATATAACTGTTTTTCATTTTCATTTGTCATAAAATAAACTTCTTGAAAGTATATTTTGTTAGCGGTATTATTACGAGTAACCAGTTTGAGTACTATTATAAGAATTCAGCCAGAATTTTAAAGAACACTGGTTTTAAGGGCGCCATTTATTGATTTGCCCTGGGCGCGATCAACCCTAGTTACGCCTCTGCAAGGCAGAAAGACTCTCTTCACCCATTTTTTCGAATTTTTTAGGCTGGATACCTTTTTAACGATATGCAACTATAATGAGGTCGTTACATAATGACCTGAAACTATTTGAATGAACTTGATTTAATTAATATACAGTAGACCTCTTTGTACGTGAACTCGATGTACGCAGATTCGCTTATACACGATCGACAAAATAGTCAAAGTTATTCGATGTATGTGACCGTGATCCGCGTTTAACAAACGACCAATCGGCTGGCGAACTATTTGTGCTCGCGTACATGTAAATATGTACAGGCGTTCTTCGGTCCCTCACTTCCACTTTCCGCTTAAACTTGCCATCTCTGGTAAGTACAGTATGCCCGGCAGCCGAGAGCTGCCCCGGGGAAGGATTGGTATATGGTCCAGGCCCCGGGATTTATCCCTGCTTCCACGCCTTTTCGGCGGCCCTGAGTCAGTATGTACAAAATTACATACTGCATATTGGGGCGTATAAGTCGGTATTTTAAGCTTAAAATTATGCCCCTAAAGTAGGAAGTCGACTTATAGGCCTAGTCTAAAAATTAACTTTCCATTTCAGCTTGTATTTAAAGACAGGTCTACCTGTCATAGGTCCTCAGTCCTGCATTAGCTCGCTTTTGGACAACATCTGAATTGGATCGATATGACGAAGCACTTGCAAATGTATCTCAGGATGTATATCTACAGATCTACAGAAGCTAAGGCTAACAAAGACCCTAAGATCCACTCTAAGGTTAGCCCGAGAGAAAGGAAAGAGTAGCGGGTTAAGAGAAGAGAAGAGAATAAGGGGTTAAGTAAGAGCAACACCTATCACTCATGGGTTAACATTCATTCAGAAAAAGAGGAAAAGCGTCTCACCATCATCATCCGCCGGCCACTGCCGACAAGTCAGAAAAATAGTCGGAGAGAATAGGAGAGGGGTGAAAGATGAAAAGAAGTAAAATAAGAACGCTTACAAACCATGCAAACACAGTCTTAACTCACTGTCCTACCATGCAAACTACAAACATGCAAGAAAAGAGTTAGAGACATGCAAAGTAAGGAGAGGATAAGAAAAAAAAAAAAAAAAAAAGTAGGTAAGTCAAACAAAAAGTGGGTTAGTTTACGCTATGAGCTACATCTACATTCGTGTTAGTCTAATTTTTTATTTTATTTTTTCAATAATTTTATTGCTGGCATCACACGCTGGCATGTCACAAGCTGGCATTCATCGTCAACAGACTCATCCTCGAGCACCACCACCACCAGAGCTTCCGTTGCTAACTTTGTTGTTTTTTAAATTAAACAACGTTAATACCTTTAAAATGTCTGTCAAGACGGTTCTTAAACATATTAACGCTGGTAGAATGAACGACTGACGCGGAAGATTATTCCATTTATCAATTACTTTAAACGTAAAGAAGTTTTTAGCGATATTAGTAATAAAACGCCTGCCACGCAACTTAAATCCGTTATTGCGAGTATTACTATTATCAAAAGTGAACAATTTGTCAAAATTTACGTTATCGATGTTATTAACGATTTTGAAAACTTCAATAAGCTCCCCCCTTAATCTCCTAGTTTCGAGTGAATACAGGTCTAACTCATTAATCCTATCTTCATAAGGCTTATTGCGCAATGACGGAATAAGTTTCGTGGCACGTCGCTGAACCCTTTCTAACCTATCAATATCCTCACGCAAGTACGGGCACCAAAACTAAACTGCATATTCTAAATGAGGCCTGACTAGGGACTTGTAAAGGGGCAATATAATATCCTTCGATTTAAATTCGAAATTACGCGCTATGAAACCTAACATCCTATTAGCTTTTGCGCAAGACTCCAGGCACTGGTTCCTAACCTTTAAATCCTTAGATACGCGTACGCCTAAATCTACTTCCTCGTCAACGCTCGCTAACTCCCTATCATCCATCGTATACGCGTAATTATTGTTGCGAGAACCTATATGCAAAACTTTACATTTGTCTACGTTAAATTGCATCTGCCACTTATCTGTCCACTCCATAATCCTATTTACATCGTCTTGAATCCTATTTCTAT
The DNA here is from genome assembly GCA_023014485.1 of Bathynomus jamesi. Taxonomy (NCBI): domain Eukaryota; kingdom Metazoa; phylum Arthropoda; class Malacostraca; order Isopoda; family Cirolanidae; genus Bathynomus; species Bathynomus jamesi. Next base: position 71,466 of record JAJOZX010001881.1, on the reverse strand, counting down.
CGTCCTCGTTAACAACCTTACCGCCTATTTTAGTATCGTCCGCGAATTTTGACACGTTACTAGTCAATCCTACATCTATGTCGTTAATGTAAATTACGAATAGCAATGGGCCTAACACTGAACCCTGTGGGACACCGCTACCTACATCTAACCACCCTGATTCACTACCATTAACTACGACCCTCTGTCTCCTAGCACGAAGCCATTCTTCTAACCAGTTAGCTACCTGACCGCGTATACCGTGCGCTTTAACCTTCGCAATTAGTCTCCTATGCGGAACTGTATCGAACGCCTTTTTAAAATCTAAATAAATAACGTCAGCTGCTCTATGCCTATCGTATTCGCGCACTATTTCGTTATAAAATTCTAACAAATTAGTTAAACAAGACCTATGGCGTCGAAACCCATGCTGACTACTATTAATCAAATCTCTACTTTCTAAGTGATCGATAATACGATCCCTAACTACGGATTCCAAAAGTTTACCTACAATTGACGTTAAGCTAATGGGCCTATAATTGCTAGCTACCGCGCGGTCGCCTTTTTTAAAAATAGGCGTGACGTTAGCTAATTTAAAGTCTTCAGGAATAATCCCCGTTTCGAGTGACTGATTAAAGATCTTCGTTAAGGGGCCTACGATAACTTCTTTCAAATCTTTCAAATGTCTGGGATAAAAAGCGTCAGGCCTGGAGCCTTGCTAACTTTTAGCCTATCGATATAATGCGCAATCTCAGCCTCGTAAACAGTTATTTCTTCCAAAATAGTCTCGCTACTAAATGGAACGATATCATCCACGTCGGGGACATTATTTACGTCTTCTACGGTAAAAACTGTCGCAAAAAAGTTATTGAAAATACCCGCCATCGCCTGAGGTCAGAAGCCAAAGCGCCATTAACATCCACTAGAGGGCCTATGTTATTTTTTACCGGCTTACGATTATTAACGTATTCAAAAAACTTTTTTGGATTATGTTTACCATCCGCAGCTATAAGTATCTCTAAATTACGCTTGGCATTCCTAATGATCTTTTAACCTGTCGTCTAAGCTCGATATATCTATTAAAGTTAGCTACCTGGCCATTACGCTTACTAAGTCTATACGCTCTATTACGCTCGTTTATAAACTCTCCTATTTCCCTACTCCACCACTTCGGTCTACCACGATTACTAGCGCGCTTGGGCCTACGAGGAATAAACTCCCTTTCAATATTCCTAAAACTTTCTTTAAACGCCACCCAACGCAAATTTGTGTCATTACCCATAAATAAGTTATCCCAGTTGACTACTCTCATCCTATCCGCGAAACTATCAAAATTAGCCCTACGAAAATCAGGGATTTCTATTACGTTACTATCCTGTGTGTTTTCTATCAATAACTTAAACCTAAGAATTTGATGATCGCTACATCCTAAACTCTCGCCTACTTCTAAACCTTCGACTATATTCTCGCCGTTCGTCATCACCAAATCTAAAATATTATCACCGCGCGTTGGTTCGGTAACTATCTGTCGTAAAAAGTTATCGTCCATAAACTCAACCAATCTCAAACCCTCTTCATTACCGGTAAAATTCTCGTAATTAACATTAGGGCAGTTAAAGTCTCCGACAATTATACTATTCCGATTGTCAATAAAATTACCAAGAAGTGAGTAAAATCTAGTATCTATATCGAGGGGTTGAACGGGAGGTCTATAAACAACAACAAAATTAAAACTAATACTACGCGCCCTAACTTCAACACAGATCGCATTAATTGCTGCCGGAAAATCTAACTTAACCTCGATAGCCCTAAGGGAATTACGAATGTACAGCAAAACGCCGCCTCCAAATCTATGTAACCTATCATTAGTAATGAACTTATGATGTCAGATGATGATTATGATGATGATTATGAAGGATTTGATAACTAATTTTTACGAGGTCTTTAAAAAGTTTTACTTTTTTATGTTGGCAAGTTGGTGGTCGACTTAAACACCCAGAAGAGGCTAAAATCTAAATCTGAAATTGAAAGTTACGGGATCGACTAATTTGGACCGTAGACTTATACCCCGTAATGTACGGTATGTATTTTATATTCTATTATTTATTAATGTACGTGTATAATAAGCATTACGTTCTACATAATTCTTGTATACAGCCATTCTTGTGTACAGCCATATATTTCAATTTTCGTTGGCAAAAATTCTTGAGCTGAACACGCTTATCCCCGATAATACATTATCTCGATGGGAAAATGTGATTCGATTTACAATTTCAATATAAACGATGGGTTCCATGAAAATAGAGGACTTACTCTAATAATGCCTGACGACGATGACTATATCATTTGATTTTATCATTTGGCGAATAATTTCCACAAGAATTAGACGTTTTTATGTTCTTATTTTTGTTTGAGAAAGGGCACTGCTTTCAAAATGGGGTAGTTCAAACTACCCACTCGATCCACCCCTGACAACGGATACTAAGGGTTGGGGGACTGGGAGGGTCGGGTGTGTTATTGAAAACTGCAATGGTTCCCCATTAAGGTGTATACTAAATTCGGTGCAGATTACAGTAGCCGTTTAGGCGTGTATAAACGAACAGACATATATATGTCTATATATATATAGTGGATGATGATGATGATGATGATGATATATATATATATAATATATATATATATATATATATATATATATATATATATATATATATATATTAGGGTGTTTCACCCTTATAAGGGTTGAATTTTTATTTTTGTTTTGAAAGTCTCACCCTCTCAAAATATTCGATTAGTTATGTAAACTGATGTTATGGAATTTTGTGAAGTTTAATGAACATCTTAAGGTGCCTCATGCCTTGTAAAGTTTGGCTTGCTTGGGTAAAATCTATAAATAACAACTACATTCATAACAAGACGATTATTTTAAAATCTGACAAACTTGAGAAATTAATAACTATTTATTTTCAGCATTATATGCCGTTATTTAGTTATTTTATATTCAAATTCATTATTTATAAATGTAATATTAGGTACGTAAAGCTTAAGGAATGTTCTCGAAAATTTTTTTTTTTTTATTTAATTGAGCACATAAAATTATTTTGTAGTATTGTTGGAAATTAGTTTGTTGGAATTGTGTTTTGCTCTTTAACTTGTCACTAGTTGACCCACCAACACTGTACATTTCTTAAGTTAATAAAAATAAACTAAATAGAAACAGTTATGAAACAGTAACAGTATGTTGATAACTTTCATAAAATTCTTTTGTTTCAGATTCATGGCAGCTAGGCAAAAAAGACAAGAAATTTTTCTTATAGGGAGCAGTCTCGCTCACATTATCAGGGGATCTAAGTTACCATGTATTGGAGATGTCCTGAAGCGATTTTATTACTTCCATCGGGAAGAGAATGACACAATTAAAGAAGCAGCCAACAAAACTTTTGATGAAATATTGCTATTCTGGAACAAAGCTAGAATCCCAACTAGACCCAAACAACATGTTATTACAAAAATTGAAGGTTTGTATGCCACATGGAAGCAGCTACAAAAGAATAAAACTAGAAGTTCTACTACAGAAAACAAGAAAAGAGAAGATTTTATCAGCACTTTCCCAAATCTATTTGATATAGCTCACGCTGATGCAGCAAAACTGATCCAGAACCCCGAGGACCTTCAGTTCTTGCAAGCTCAAAGAGAGCCTGGACGACGGGGAACTATGGCTGGAATAGACAAGGTAACAATGGAGAAGGAAAGGCGACGTTTTGAAAGAGTAGCAAATGAAGAAAAGAGAAAACAAAGATGCAAAAAAGAAATAGCAAGCACATGAGAAGAAAATTAAAGAATCCTTGGTCAATAAGGTGCTTGTTGTTCACTGGGATGGAAAAATTATGCTTGATTTGACTGGTAAAGAAAAGGTAGATAGACTGCCAATTATTGTATCTGGTGATGGTGTCGAAGAAATACTTGCCATTCCAAAAATTTCATCTGGAACTGGTGTTGCTCAAGCTGATGCGGTGGTTTCTACATTACGAAATTTCAATCTTCAAGACTCGGTGAATGCCATGAGCTTTGATACAACACCGTCAAATACGGGTGGACGTGGTGGTGCATGCATCCTTATCGAAAATAAACTTGGAAGGGAGTTGTTGAATCTTGCATGTCGTCACCATATATTCGAACTTCAAGTCGAAAAGGCCTACACTTTCTTGATGGGATTATCTACAGGACCAGAAATCCTGTTGTTTAAGAGATTTAAGGAAAGCTGGAAATCCCTTGATCTCTCATCTTCACACCCCTTCAAGGGGAGCTGGAAGATGCAAATGTCACTCAGTTGATTTCTTTTGCTACAACAATACTTAAAGATGAGCAACCAAGAAAAGATTACCGGAACTGCTGGAGCTGTGGATTATAGTTCTAGGTGAAACTCCGCCAAGAGGTATTAAATTCAAAAGGCCTGGAGTCATACACAGAGCAAGATGGATGTCAAAGCTCATTTATGCCATCAAATTATTTCTTTTCCGACATCAAATGAATATAACTGCCAGAGAAATAAGAGGAATCACGAGGTTTGTGATTTTTGTTGTCCGTGTGTATCTGGTAGCCTGGTTCACTGCTCCATTGGGAATCTCCTCTCCTCGAGATCTAGCATATATGGCAAGGCTCAATGAATTCCATGATCGTGAGCTTGTGGAAGCAGTTCTCAATGTTTTCAAAAGACACTTGTGGTACTTAGGAGAAGAGTTGGTTGCTTTCAGCTTCTTTGACGATGGTGGACATTCGCGAAAAAAAGGAAATGGTAATTGCATTGGAAAATCGTGAAAAAGGTAGGCGTCTTAAGGCATCTAGTGATGGAACATGGAAACCCTTACATCATTACGTTACAAAGCAACAAAAGTTCTTCAGCAAACTGAACCTTGATCTAACCTTTCTGAAGAACGATCCAGCTTTATGGGAAGAGGATGAAAATTACAAAGTAGCAAAAACAATTGCTGGTTCTTTACAAGTCGTGAACGATACAGCGGAGAGAGCTGTAGCTCTCGGTGAGCTCTCCTCGGGGAAATTGACAAAAGATGAGAAGCAGTACCAATGTCTCATCCAATGTGTGAAGCAACACCGGAAATTGTTTCCAAACGTCAAGAAGTCAACTGTACTGTGATAGTCATTACATTTGAGAAATACCGCTATCTGAAATATCTTAATAAAACAAAAACAGTAATTTTAACATTCATGAATAATACTATCTTGGAAAAAACTTTGGTTCTCTTGAGGCACCTTTTATTTTTGTTGTATTGTGATGAAAGTTTATAATTTTTAGTTTTGTATGAAATGGAATAATTTTAAATGATGAGAGAATAAATTTTTAAAATTTCATTTTTTTGAAACACCCTTATATATATATATATATATATATATATATATATATTATATACTGTATATAAAATTTAAGGTAGGTTGATTTTGGAACTGTGATTTTGGACTAGTCTAGATAAAAAGGTATTAATGTATAAAAACGTTGCACCAACTCATATTTCTGAAAATGATTGTATTTTTTGAGGATTGTTAATTATTTTTAAGTTGTAAAATTGCCAAATTTTACGCGTAAAATCGCGCGCGCGGCATTCGCGCAATGTAAACAAAAAATATCGGACAGTATTTCATCAAAATAATCAATTAAAATTCAACTTTTTTAACAAAACGATGCTTGAAACTTATTGTAAATGCATTATAGATGTTTATTAGTGTATTATTTTGTATTTTTTAATGATATTTACCTATAAAATGTGTATTAAATTAAGTTATTTTATGATGCGTTCATTTAATTGTGTTTATTTTCAGATATTTCATAAAAATGGGTAAAAAACGGAAGTCTGCAGTGTTAACTCGAAGTGATAGTGCCAAAAAATTCAGTGGCCAGCCTTCCCCTTTGGATAAAACAGAGCCTCCTACCCTCCGCCAAGTTATTCAGTACAGTTATTTCCTCCAAAACAGCCACCCGGACTTGAAAGACCATGATATTGCTAAAATGATAGCAAAGGATGTGATTGAGATCTGGCAGGCAGTGAACCCGCGGCTGCCCTGCCATCTGGTGGTGAAGCTGAAGAGTTCAAGCCAAGGAGGCGCCCAAGTGTAGGTTACAGCTTTTTGAAAACCCCCAGATATGCCATGGAACTGATCAGGGGTGATGTTTCTTCCAATCTTGGGGCAAGTCTTGCTAATGCCTTCCTCCTGGACTTACGAGCTATGGACCTGCTTAAGCCTGGCCTTGATGTGAAACAGATAATAGTTGATAAATCGAAAATGGACAGGGAAAAAGCTAGAATGTAAGTGAAAAGTGATGAAAAGCACAATGAAGGTCTGGAAAAGTTAGTCTGTATTGGGGTTGATGGGAAAGTTGACAAGGACACTTTGCTGTACAGAGAAGTTAAGGATGAAAATGGGGAGACTAAGCTGAAGAAAGGAAAGGGACAAGAGCACCATTTGACTTTCACAAAGGAGACGGGAACTGAAAGTGGAACATATCTTACTCACAGAGTCATCCCAATTAAAGGTGCGACTGGAGTTCTTCTTGGTGAAGAAGTTGCTAGTTTCTTGGAGGAGTTTAACAGTGTTCATACCCTGAAAGCTGTCCTCCTTGACAACACAAATACAAACACTGGCTGGGAGGGAAAAAGCTAGAATGAAAGTGAAAAGTGATGAAAAGCACAATGAGGGTCTGGAAAAGTTAGTCTGTATTGGGGTTGATGGGAAAGTTGACAAGGACACTTTGCTGTACAGAGAAGTCAAGGATGAAAATGGGGAGACTAAGCTGAAGAAAGAAAAGGGACAAGAGCACCATTTGACTTTCACAAAGGAGCCGGGAACTGAAAGTGAAACATATCTTACTCACAGAGTCATCCCAATTAAAGGTGCGACTGGAGTTCTTCTTGGTGAAGAAGTTGCTAGTGTCTTGGAGTTTAACAGTGTTCATACCCTGAAAGCTGTCCTCCTTGACAACACAAATACAAACACTGGCTGGGAGGGAAAAAGCTAGAATGAAAGTGAAAAGTGATGAAAAGCACAATGAGGGTCTGGAAAAGTTAGTCTGTATTGGGGTTGATGGGAAAGTTGACAAGGACACTTTGCTGTACAGAGAAGTTAAGGATGAAAATGGGGAGACTAAGCTGAAGAAAGGAAAGGGACAAGAGCACCATTTGACTTTCACAAAGGAGCCGGGAACTGAAAGTGGAACATATCTTACTCACAGAGACATCCCAATTAAAGGTGCGACTGGAGTTCTTCTTGGTGAAGAAGTTGCTAGTGTCTTGGAGGAGTTTAACAGTGTTCATACCCTGAAAGCTGTCCTCCTTGACAACACAAATACAAATACTGGCTGGGAGGGAGGCCTTGTAACAGCTCTGGAAAATAAAATTGAGCGGAAATTGCACACCATTGGCTGTTCACTCCATCAGAATGAGCTTCCTTTCAGAGCTGTTTTGAAGCATCTTGATGGCAGTACCAAAAGTCACACTGCTTTCACTGGTCCGCTGGGAAAACTGTGAAATTGACTACCAAGATCTGCCTCAAGTGGAATTCACCAAACTCAGTGGCCCCCTGGATGACATGGAATTTGCTGAGGAGACACTGAATGATCTCAGTAGCGACCAGAGGCTTTTTTTGGAGTATGTGCTTGGAATTTCCAGGGGCAAAGTCAACCCAAGATTTGCTGCCTGGAAAATTGGACCATTAAACCATGCAAGATGGTTGACTTTGGCAATTAGATTGATGTGTCTGTGGACCAGAGGTGCTTACCCTCCAGAACTACAGGATAAGCTTTACCAGGCCATCAAGTTCATTGTGGAACTGTATGCAGTCAGTTGGTTTGAGATCAAAAGGGACAGCAAGTTCCACAATCAGCAGCTGTACATCTTCAACATGATCCAGAGGATCAAGCAGCAGTCTGAAGAAATCCAGTGTGTTGCTTTCAAGAACCTGAAGTACAATGCTTTTGCCTTGCTGCCCGAGAATGTGCTGTACTCTATGATGAAGTCTGATGACTTGGAAGTGAGAGAAGCTGCTCTCAAGAAAATTCTGTCCATCAGGTAAGCATTTATTAATTTAAAAGAATGTGAAAAAAAAAATTTGATTATGGGGATTTATTTAATAAAAAAAAGGCCCGAGTTCTATAAATCACCATAATCGAATTTTTTTTCACATTTTCTTATCCCAATTCCCCCCCTCCCCTCTGATAATGGAAATAATCTTACCTTCTTTCTGAAAAAAAAATCGATCATGGGGATTTATAGAACTCGGGTTTTTTTTAAATCAGCAATTCTGAGACTAATAGGGATTAAATCTTAAACTGGAATAAAAAATAAATTAACTATTATTCTTTCAGAAGTGGGAAGCCAGCCAAGAAGAGGCTGAAGAAGATCACAGCCATCAACATTGAAGCTACCCACTGGTCAGAACTAATCAACCTTTCTCAAAGTGGCATCTGTGAACCTGCTCTCACAGAAGACTTTTCTGACCAGGAGCTTCAAGAAGCATTGCTGAATGGCACCAAGCTGGAGCTGCCTGATCTGCCTTCACATTCTCAGAGTGTTGAAAGGGCCGTGAAGCTGACATCTGAAGCTTCCCATACTGTTTATGGACTCGAATCAAGGCACAAACACATTCTGGCCAAAGCCCTAAGCCGCCAGATGAGGCCTTCCTTTGCTTCTAAGGGCTGTTACAGTGAAAATTATGTTGATCTTGGGATCTAAATGTGTCTATTTGACTCTGTACATGTTTTTTTTACTTTTTTTCAATAAAATTGTAACTTTTTTCAGGATTTTTTTATGAAAATAGCATGATTTTTTACGGCCGAAAATTGCGAAAATGTATTTTTCGGTACGATTTTTTGACGATTTTTGAAATGGTTTCCTCAAAAAACGGTTAAAGCTAGGGATCTGAAATTTTTTGTCAGTTATTATCATATTAAGCCCTGACTATCTCGACTAATCCAAAGTCGATATCTAAAAAAATGCGGAAAATCAACCTACCTTAATATATATATATATATAAGGGGTTAGACAAAATAATATGAACACCCGCCGATTTCACTGGTTATCTTTACGGATTGCTCAGACACAAAGTAAACGGTCAAATGACTGGCAAACCTAGTTAAATGCGTAACAGAGAGTGTATACGTCATGTTATAACCCTCACGTTGTTTTTATAGATCTGAGTGAATTATGAATTAGCAGTTATGAAAGACCTGTCAGACTTCCAAAGAGGGCAAATTGACGGAGCGCGGATGGCTGGTGCATCGGTGACGAAAACCGCTCAGATGTTCAATGTATCCAGAGGAACTGTCTCTATGGTCATGTCTGCATACCAAAACCATGGAAAGACAAGCACCGACAAATGCAATAGTGGACGCAAGAAGAAGCTGTGTGATCGAGACCGCCGGGTGCTAAAGCGCATTGTGACAAAGAACCATAAGACCACAGCTCCAAAAGTGACTTCAGAGCTTAACCAGCATCTTTCAAGCCCGGTATCGACCAGAACTGTACGTCGCGAGCTCCATGGAGCTGGATACCATGGGAGGGCTGCAATTGCCAAACCCTTCCTTTCGCACATCAACATTGAGCGGCGCAGAAAATGGTGTAATGACCATAAGAATTGGTCACTGGACCGGTGGAAGAATGTAGTCTACTCCGACGGATCCTCCTTTACGCTATTTCCATGTTCCGGTCGAGTTTACGTCTGGAGACAGCCTAAAGATGCTTATGACCCCGACTGCCTGACCCCAACCGTTAAGCATGGAGGCGGATCCCATGGTTCAAACGCTGTTTCCCAATGGCGGCGCCGTCTTCCAGGATGATAATGCACCAATCCACACCGCTGGGGTCGTTAAAAACTGGTTTGAAGAGCATGTTAGTGACGTAGAACGCTTGGATTGGCCTCCACAATCCCCGGATCTTAACATTATCGAGCATCTGTGGTGTCAGTTGGAGCAGCAGGTCAGAAGCCGATTCCCACCGCCGGCGTCTTTGGCGGAACTGGAGCAGGGTTTGCTCGAAGAATGGCTCAGGATTCCTCTAGCCACTGTCCAAAAGCTGTATGAATCAATTCCCCGACGCATTGCAGCTGTTATTGCCGCTAAAGGAGGACCAACTCCATATTAAGAATAAAAACCGCCATTTATCAAGGTGTTCATATTATTTTGTCCAACCCCTGTGTATATAATATATATATATATTATATATATAATTATATATATTATAATATATATATATATATATATATATCTCGTAAAGAACGACGCTTGTATAGGAAGTATTCCGCGCAAGATGAGAGAGAAAGAACGAAACAAATGAAAAATGAGGTAACCACCCGGGAATCGAACCCGGGATCTTCCGATTGCCAGAATATTCTCCTATACAAGCGTCGTTCTTTACGTTAATTATACTGCGTGTTTGCAGTGTAGTAATGCTTAGTTAAGAATATTAATTTCTGTTTAATTAATTATTAAAATGTTTAATGTAAATCATTTACGAAAAATTGTGAAATTGTGTGAAATTGTTTAAAATGGGAAGAGTTGGCAATCCTGAACAGAGGCCCAAAGAGTGGGCTACCCCATAAGGGAGTCAGTCTTGAGGCAGGCGCGATACGCGTAAGTTTGGAGCCATGTGATCTTAAAAGCAAATTGTTTTGTGCCCCTCTCCGACGTAAATATATTTAGTAATATTTCATACTCGCATCCCCCTAAACTAACTAACAACCATTTCCGGAATCAATAAAACGTTCACAAGTGTTAAAATAGTGTTAATAAACCCCCCTTCCCCCTTCGTTTTGTAACGGACTTTCAGAGTCTTGGCTCAGCGTCGCTACCAGAATCTTTATACGATACGGCAAAAAGAGTGTAGAGAAACAAAGTGATAAATGAAATAAAGAGCCGATAGAGAATAAATAGAGAGCAGAAAGTAGCGTAAATAATGAAGAGAAAGTAAATAATAAGGGTGTACACTACAGCAGTTAAAATGTGTGTATATATATATATATATACACACCTCGTAGCAGTTTCGTGCGTTGGTCTCTCTTCACACGAAAGTCAAGCTGGTGGCTCCGTTTCTCTCTCTCTAGTGAGTAATACAGTATATATATATATATATATATATATATATATATATATATATATATATATATATATATATGTTACTCGTAATGTAGATAGTTGCCTAATGTTGACATTATGCAAGAAATTGCCTAATGCTGATATTAGAAATTTTCACATTATGCGTAACATATATTACCTAACCTACAGTATGTTAGGTCAGGTTAGGTTGGGTAACATATGTTATGCGTAATTTGAAAATATCTAATATCAACATTGGCAATATCTTGCATAATGTCAACATTAGGCAACTATCCACATTACGTGTAACATATATATTACTGAGAATTTTTGTACTTGGAGGAAACTTTTTGTAAATTTTTCCTATAAAGGCTATTGCGTTTTATTGCAATAAATTATTATCAGAAATAGCAAGATATATTTTAATCGAAATAAATTTAATTTATTTCAAATACCAGCATTGTGTTTTCGTTTGTAGCCCTTAGGATACGTAAAGGAAAGTGATAAAAAAAACAGTGTAAATATATTAATAATAATAATAATAACTGTGTTTCGTGGAAATGAAAGTCAACAAAGTTCATTTATTAAGTTTGCAAAATGTGTTGAAATAATTACATACTGTATATGGTTTTAAATGTGAAAAGCCACTTGGCGTAAATGCACATGGCAATGACATTAAGAGTCATTGAGGCAGCTACAAGAAGTAGTAGTACCTTATTTTGAAAATAATCAGTGATCATTGCCAGTTGGGATTGTAAGGGAGGCGTGAGTCTGAAACCCAAATCAAGGTAAGGTAGTATAGGCCCACAGAAAATAATATACTATACTGGTAAATATTAAGTTTTGGGGACACCAGTTTCTTTGACACCTGATTAACCGAAAGTTGGTGCCGTAGAAAATAACTAACCACCCAGAATGACCACCAGACAGTGTAACCAAACCCAGATGTAAGACTCATCCTGATTGGTCCGAAGTAAGAAATGGGCGGATCACCGAAATCTGGTGTACCCAAAAATTTATATCAGCCACTATACCTTGTAGACCTCAATATAAATTAATAATTACTAAGTCTATGGCCTAAATTACAACTAAAGGATGAGAAGCTAATATTAAATTTCGGGGCACCAGATTTGGTAATTATTCGTTTTTTGACCCAGTCTCTTTTTATAATGAGAGCAAACGTTTCTGGTCAATTTAGAGGTGCTCTGCACGAATCTGCCATCCGTTTCCTGTGCAAATGCGTAGTTTTCGAGATATCGTCATCTCGAAAACTACGCATTTGCACAGGAAACGGATGGCAGATTCGTGCAAAACCCCTCAAAATCGACCAGAAAAGTTTGCATTCGTGCTAAACACAACCTAACCTAACTTAACCTAACCTAACTTAACCTACCAACCTAACTTAACCTAACCTAACTTAACCTAACCAGTCACTTTATTTTGGAGGATATAGTTCTGCAATTGCAGTAAGGAAGTGATGCAGAACTGTAGAATCGTCAGGATGTTCTCCCAGGAACAAGTATCGTGCGAAATATTTCCGGTAATGAGGACGTCTAATCCACACTCACGCTTATTTTTTGGATTTTTTTTACGGCACCTAAACACCTTCGAGTCTTGTCTTAAAATACAGGTAGTATTACATTTAGGGCAAATCACGGATGTCGGAATTATGCCGTGATTGGAAAAAACATCTAAACTTTTATCTTCATCGAGGCCAACAAGGCGGATTAGGTCTTCAAAATCAAGTTCACAAGATTGACACGTCATAACAGTAGAACGAAAATCACCACACTAACCAGAAACAGAAAGAAGTAGGCAAAAGCAAGAAAAAGTAGCCAAAAAAAGCCAAGTAGCCAAAAAAAGCCAAGGAAAATCTCCAAAAAAGTCCAAAAAAGGTAGCCAAAATAAACAAACCCACCGAAATTTATATACATACATATTAGAAAGTAGAAAATATTTTTTTTAAAACTACATTTTATACAAATTTGCACAAGATAATATATATATTTTCTTATTCAGTTTTGATTGGTTATTAGTAGTATACCCGCAACAAGGGAGACAGAGAATGGATCAATTTGAAAATTTCCCCCCTTACCGTCCTTCATGGCGGTCCTCCACCGTCCTTCATGGCGGTCCCTCCTTTATGAGGTATCCTTCATGGTCCTTCAAAAAAAAAAAAAAAAAAAAGGAGAAAAAAGAAAAAAAAAGGGGAAAAAAGGGGGGGGAAGGGAAAAAAAAAAATAAATAAATTTAAAAATAAATTTTAAAAAATAAATTTAAAAAATTAAATTTAAAAAATTAAATTTTAAAAATGAGTCGTCTTCACCTTCCTTCAAAAAAATTTAAGAAAGGGTTGATCCTGGCCTTCCTCCTTCGAAAAAGTTCTTTCATGAGGCAAACAAGAACAAACATGAAAAAACATACATACATTCAATTACTTTCTGTTCAGGCAAGTTAGAAGACAGTAGAAATGAAAACTTATATCTGAAAGGTTTTAATAAGCCTAACCACATTGCGCATCAACACATCCAATTTTCGTCTGTTATCAATTTGCGAACAATACATAAATTAAAATCAGATTGGACATATTTTAATCAAAAAACAAGTTCTTTGTTTAAGATCTGCATTATGAAAAATAAAATGAATATTTATCATTTTAATTTAAATAAATTAATTTCTCTCTTTTTTAAGGGAAACTGGCTTATTTTCAAACGAGATGACCTTCAAATACAATATATACATATAGTACACGCATATTTGTTTATTTACTTTTAAATATGTAGTTTTCTGTTATTTACATCGCTATATACCATTACATTCACTTTCACATGCTATCTTCTGGTATATGAACTAATAATTTTACCGTTCATCAAATTTCGTTATAAAATTACATGTGTTAAAAAGAACATCAAGTTGCGTAACGATGCTTTAAACTAAATCACCAAAGTTGTTTTCCTCCTCTAAACATCCACTTAAATATTATTACTAATATTGATTTATTGTTATTATTACATATATATATGTACACGTGTTAAGAGTATTTAAATTAAATATATTGATTTCAATTCCCTTCGTAATAAAAGCATCTGGCAACTATACCCCCAATCTTGCTATATATTTCTCTCAGTAATTGTTTTCAGGGTAGTTGTTAAGTTTTAACTTTCTTCTAAAGACTATTAGTTGATACTAATCTTGCTATTATTATTATTATTATTATTATCATATATATATATATATACAGGGCGTCCCAAAAAATGTATACACACTTTAAATAATTATAAAGGCAGTGTTCATTAAAATACATTTCATTTTCAAAATGTAATAGAATCTACAGACATTATTTAATTGTTTTGTCAACGCCTGTTTTCAAACTGACGTCCGTCCTGGTCCAGGCACTGCTGATAACGCGAAGCAATGGAATCGCAAACATCACGAAACATTTCGTTTGGTATTTGTGTGCATTCTCGTTCAATGGCTGCTCTCAATTCAGCGACTGTTGCAGGTTTTATAGCGTAGACTTTGTCTTTTAAGTATCCCCATAAAAAAGGTCTAGTGGTGTGAGGTCTGGTGAACGCGGAGGGTATTCTACGAAACCCCTTCGTCCAATCCACATCCACATCGTGCCAAGTACCACTCGCAATACTCCACTCTTTGGTCCGGATCATCTTCATTAATAGCATGGACTAATCTTGGAATGTAACTTTTCCATTGACAGCGCTTCAAAATGCGTTGGACAGACGATTCTGAAATTCCTACCTCACGACTCGCTTGCCGCACAGATTTTCTTGGACTTCGGTGATACGTTTCCAGTACTCTTTCTTGCTTTGTGGGGCTTGTCGATGTCCGTGGTCTTCCGGAACGCTTCTTGTGGACATTCTGAACAGTTCCATCGGCTTCAAACTTATCTCTAATTCGAGTGATGGTAAGTCGCGTTGGTGGATCTGTTTGAAACTCCCTCCTAAACTGTCTTTGCACTTCAACTGCGTTTTCACACTTCCAGTAGCATTTTAGAATGAATTTCCTTTGTTCAAAGCTTAGTCAGACTGCCATTATTAATTTTAATGGGTTTAACTTGGAAAGAAAGAAACATCAATTGAGCTATCAGCTGTTAAAGTGTGTATACATTTTTTTGGGACGCCCTGTATATATATATATATATATATAACATCCAAATAAGTAGGTTCGGGATAAAAAAAATTCTTATTAGATGCAATTAAAGAAAACGGGATGTCGAATTTGTGTGGGTTGTCATTTTTAAATAGATGCAGCGGCAAATAGGTACTGAAAGTTGAGAGATTTTTCATTAAGAACCTTTCTACTTGTAGTTATAGTTAGGACTATTCACATTACTTTAATTATCATTTCTCTAATTTAACGGCTGTTCACAATTCCTCATAATTCTCATAATAAACGTATTTGTTTTCACACAGTCAGGCCACTGCTTACATCAATCACACAGAATGTTCATGCTTATTGTTTTTGTCATTAGCTGTACCAATCATGTCTTTACAGACTGAAGCCTACCGTTATACAACGTTTAAAATCTTATAATTTATTACTTTATGATATCAGATCTCGTATAAAACATCATTTTCTGTACAAATGGCCACAAAAATACTTTCAATCATAATAATGTACTCATAGAACGCACCATACGCTTTTCACTTGTATTAAAAACGTAAAACTGAAAGTTGTATCATCACGCGATATTCGATTCTGCAATGGCGTAAGCGAGCCCTAATATTTAATTTAAAATTATTTAACAGATCATTCGAGGGAACTGTACATCGATCTCATTATAACTTCTGACTCATAATAACCCGCTATGCATATTTACAAGAGTCGAATTTAAATAAATAAATATATATATATATATATATATATATATATATAAGGAGTTTGTATGTGGCATTCCAGCAGAAGGCAGGAAGTGCCTGAACCCTGTTTCCCCCATCACTGTCCTCTTCATCTGGCCTTTTTACATGTCACGTCTACCCTGTAAGCAGTCCAGCATACTCTCAAACACGCGCTTCTCACTATATCCCTTACTACACACGCATGCATCTTACACACTACACAGTCGTTTCAAAAAAGGTGTTATTTCAATAGTTTCGGAGATTCGCGATTGGCCCCTCCTTCCTGCCTGCATCGTATATAGTACCAAGCAAGTCTCTCCACAGTTTACAGGTTTCCTCATTGTCTAAAATTTATAAAGTTCTCTCTTATTGTTTTCCTTATTGTAACGGACATTACAACCGAATTTAAATAGTATTTAAGTATTATGTCGAGCAACATAGCTTGATAACCCCGCCACAGCCTAGTTTCTTTGCATAATCATGAAACATGAAACATGATGATTATAATATATATATATATATATATATATATATATATTATACACGGAAAAAGTAGTTTGAAGATTTATTCCACCACGCCTGATTATAATTATACACTTTAGAGGAGTTTGCAAATTGCATATACTTAGACAAAAGTATTAGATCTTATGATGATTTCATGTCATTATCAGCATGCTTCACTGTCCTTTCAGTCATTGTGACCGTAGAACGTACCAGAACTATGGTCTTGACAAACCACAATGTGTTAAATTTAAATATTGACTTATTGTTATTATTACATATATATGTACACGTGTTAAGAGTATTTAAATTAAATATATTGATTTAAATACATTTCGTAATAAGAGCATCTGGTAACTCTACCCAATTTTGCTATATGAAAATGAAAATGAAAAGGCTTATTGGCAGACTATAGTCCATATGGCAAATATTATTAATACAATGACAGTTCATACACTAAGGGTAGAAATATATACAATTGATTAGAAATAATACTGCACTGTCGAAGTTAAGTGGAGCTACAGACAGACAGACGTTTTCGTACCAAGAAGTCCATAGCTTAGGCCTTAGAGGATAAATGGCAGGACTCATGGATAGCTTGGATGATCGGGTTGGTTGATTTTTTAATTCTTTGCATTAGAATGTGTTGAGCACGTCGTGTTACCTCCGGGAAGCTCGGGACATTGCGGGTAGAAAACATTTGCGAAGCTGAGCATCTCGGGGGTAATTTATGTAAGAGTCTAAAAGAACTGTTGTACAGCAAATTTAGGGTACTGCCAGAACCTTTTTTATAATTCACCCAGAGTTGCAGACCGTATATATTACTGCAGAAAGTACGAAAGAGTGTGTCTTTAGCTTCACTTGTACAGAAACGAAAGCTCCTTATGGTCATATTCGCTTTAGCATACAGGCTTCGAGACTGTTTTCTTATATCCGAGTCATCACTCAAGGAGCTGGTAA
Organism: Bathynomus jamesi; assembly: GCA_023014485.1. Taxonomy (NCBI): domain Eukaryota; kingdom Metazoa; phylum Arthropoda; class Malacostraca; order Isopoda; family Cirolanidae; genus Bathynomus; species Bathynomus jamesi. The sequence goes on along the minus strand of JAJOZX010001881.1, from coordinate 54,072 downwards.
TAGTTTGACCCAATTACTTAAACTCTTGTACTGTACTTCCTCAATTACTTCACCATTCATTTTAAACCTTATGTGAAAAATGCTCTGTATCAATTGGTCCACAATTAACCCGCCCCTTATATCCACAGTCTAACTATAGAGTAGATTAAGTCTAGCCTTGTAGGGGTCAGCCTAGAGATTCCGGAAATGGTCCAGAGCGGGCAGATAAATTGAGGTCCACAGTAGGATTCCTCACCAAATTAGGTTAGGGCAATCTACCTTCACCTTTGTTACGCTATGAGTTGATGCTAGGTCTTAGGCCACAATGTAGGCCTAATTTGTCTGACCCAGCTTAATTTACTGCGTTTACTTCTAACTGGGTTAAGAACACAATTAGTCACTTACTACTAGTTATTAGAGACCCTTTTCACCTTTTGTTTAATTGTTGAGAGCGTACTTGCTGGTGGGGATCTTTTTTCCGTTGTTTGTTCTTCCCCCTTCCCTCGTTCCGTCTTGTAGCCCCGTTCCTCGTTTTCGTTCCCCCTTGTCCACCTTTTCGCTGGGCTTTTTCCACCAGCGACCTCTTGGTTTTTTAGGTTGGTTGATCGGTAATGTATATCTATTACCGAGCACGCTCTTTTCACACAGTATATAATACTAGTGTGGAGAATAACTCTGGTGAGCAACCATTGGTTTCATCCACCAGTTATTGACATAAAAGGAATTTAATAATTGTTCGATTAACTACCTACCTACTCAGTGAACCATTTTCGTTACATCCCAACTACCCACACATCAGTTTTCCATATACTGGGGGCCCCGGGAGATAAAAATGTTGGTGTCAATGTCACCAATTTTTATGTCTGAGTATAGACAAAAGCAAAGGGGGGGGGGAATGCTGTAGGTGCAACAAGGAAACTTAGAGGCTGCGTTATCCCCCAAGAGAAAGGAGAGAAAGGAGGAGAGGTGTTCACTTGGCTCTCAGGTTAGATAAATATGCCGTACAAAGTGCATTTCAAGGCAATTTTGAGAATAAATCTAAAAATGAATATGACAAGAACCAACTTAGGTTCTTATGGTTCAGGGATCCATTTGATTTGAATAAAGGGCTCATAACCTATAGATTTAATGTTGTGTTGTTTGGAGCCGATTGCTCACCTAGCCTATTAGCAATGACAATTAGACATCATTTGAACCAGTTTAATAACTCTTTAACAATGAATTTCCTCAAGGAACATTTTTACGTAGACAATCTAATAGGCTCAACAACAACAAAATCTGAATTATCTGAGGTCTATGAACACTCTCAAAACATTATGCAACAAGGTAACTTTGAACTTAGTGCGTGGATTTCAAATGATGAGGAATTAAACAAAAAGATTTTAAAGGATAATAATGGTCTTACTGATCCATCAGACAGAGTTAAAACTTTAGGTATGAACTGTTATTTGGATGCATCTTCTATCAGTCATGATTCAATCTGTACTAAAGGTTTTAAACTTGATGAGGAAGTAAATATTAAAAGACAAATATTATCAGAGGCTTCAAAAAATTTTGACCCCATGGGTCTATTCCTGCCTTCAACAATAAAATCAAAGATTCTCCTCCAAGAAGTTTGGATGACAAATGTTGGGTGGGATGATCCAATAACAAATGGATAGCAAAAATTTTGGAAGAAGTTAGCTGCTGATTTAACAAAAGTGCAGAACATTAAAATTCAAAGGTGCTGTGGGTTTAGGGATAAGCCACAGAGACTTCATGTGTTTGCTGATGCAAGCACACATGCTTATGGGTACTGTGCATACCTTGTAAGTCCTACAGAAAATCATCTAATTTATGCAAAAGGGAAAGTTGCACCCCTCAAACCTACCCGAACCATACCTCAACTGGAACTATTGGCTGCTGCGTTAGCCATTAAAACCAATTCATTGCTTAAGGATGCTTACCATGTTGTGAACATAACTGATATCCACATCTGGCTTGACAGTCAGATTTGTCTTGCCTGGATACGGAATGCTAGCATTAATAGTAAGAATATCTTTGCAAGAAATAGGCTAAAAGAAATAGCTGAAGCTAATGAAAGACTACAAGTAAACTTTCACTATGTTCCAACTAAACAAAATCCAGCAGACTTTCTGACCAGAGGTTTATCCTACAAGTTGTTGAAGTCAAACAAAACTTGGTTCATGGGACCTAAGTGGCTCTGTAATACAGACCAATGGCCTGTGGAACAAGTTAACTTGACATTAAATTTAATCTTTTCAAATGAAAAGGTTGAACCAATCACTAATTATGAACATTATTCTGATTTCAGCAAACTTGTCAGGGTCACAGCTTACTGTTTGAGGTTTGCTCACAACTGTTTAACTACAATAAACAAAGCTAAATAAAAACAATCATAATTATACAGAAGTTGCAACCAAGTACTGGATAGCGCATGCACGACAAAAGGAGTACAATAAAGAGTTAGAATTCTTGACTAATGGGAAACAAACAAAAGAACCTGTACCATCAGTAGTTGTGGATCTAAATTTGTTCAGAGATGAGGAATGCCATCTAAGTGTAAAGGGAGATTAGACAAATCAAAACTGTCTTACAAAAGCAAACATCCAATCCTTTTACCTAGATTTAGCTATTTGACAACATTAATCATCAGACAAACACACACAATGATGTACATCATATGGGGTACCACAGACACTAACTACATTAAGAAAAACTTATTGGATACCCAAGGGAAGGATCACTGTTAAAACAGTCCTGAGTGAGTGTATCACATGTAGGCGTATTCATGCTAGGCCCTATAGGATACCAAATCCTCCTGCTTTGCCAGAGGAGAGAGTTACTCTCAACAGACCCTTTGAGACTGTAGGCATTGACTATACAGGAGCATTGACTGTGGGGTTGGTTGACACTGAACAAAAAATGTACATTGTACTGTTTACATGTGCTGCCTCACGAGCTGTTTATCTGGATGTTGTGGAGGACCTTACAGCAGAGTCTTTTGTTGCTGTCTTTAAGAGATTCTGTGCACGACATTTAGTACCCAAGACAGTTTGGACTGACAATGCTACATATTTCAAGGCTGGTGAACAAGTCATCCACGATTTGTTAAGCAATGAATTCACACAATTATATATACAAAATTCAAACATAAAGTGGAAGTATATTCCGGTTGCCTCTCCTTGGTATGGTTCTATCTGGGAGAGGAATATACAAGCAGTAAAGAACTGCTTGAAGAAAGCAAATGGTAAAAAACAGATACACTTGTTTGAGTTGCTCACTCTCCTGGCTGAGATTGAGAACATCATTAACAATAGACCACTCACTTATGTAAGTGACAACATTAATGATCCCGGAACCATTAACTCCAAATCATTTGATTCGGGGAGAACAAGTTAGTCTCCTGCCGGACTACTATATAGACTCTTCAGAAGACCCAAACTGGACTCAACGACATGATGAGCTCCAGACTAAGTTACAACATTTAACTAGAGTTAAAGCTCATTTCATTAAACAGCGGAAAACTGAGTACTTGATGGGTCTAAGGGAGAGACATAACCAAATGACTAAGAAGGATTGGTCTGACACAATTAAGGTAGGGGACCTTGTTCTCATACATGACAGTACTCCAAGACAATACTGGCCTCTGGCTAGAGTTTTAGAACTCAGACCAGGGGCAGACGGGGTAACAAGAGTGGTCAAATTAAGGACTTCAACGGGTGACACAACAAGAGACATTTCTCTTTTGTACCCCTTAGAGCCTGGACCCAAAACAATGGACTTTGGAGAACCTTCTCCACCGCCAGTAACAACTGGAGACACTGAACTTCCAGTAACTATTCCTTTGACAGTAGGAGTGGTAACGCATCCTACTACAACATTGACAGACACATGACCTCAGCGACAAACAGCATTAAAGGCGCGACTAGTTTTACAACAAAAAGATGCTGGGGAATTGTAATTTTATCTTCTAACTTTCACTTTTCCTTTTCTTATGGTAAAGACCATAGACAGTTTCATCTTATGGATGTATATTTTCTCTTCTAATTAAATGCTACATCTTCTCCATGAGATGGTGAGGATAGTCACTGTTAATCAGATTAACAGGCATTTACAGTCAAATAGTTAGCTAGTCTATACTCAGACATAAAAATTGGTGACATTGACACCAAAATTTTTATCTCCCGGGGCCCCCAGTATATGGAAAACTGATGTGTGGGTAGTTGGGATGTAACGAAAATGGTTCACTGAGTAGGTAGGTAGTTAATCGAACAATTATTAAATTCCTTTTATGTCAATAACTGGGTGGATGAAACCAATTGGTTGCTCACCAGAGTTATTCTCCACACTAGTATTTATATACTGTGTGACAAGAGCGTGCTCGGTAATAGATATACATTACCGATCAACCAACCAAAAAAACCAAGAGGTCGCTGGTGGAAAAAGCCCAGCGAAAAGGTGGACAAGGGGAACGAAAACGAGGAACGGGGCTACAAGACGGAACGAGGGAAGGGGGAAGAACAAACAACGGAAAAAAGATCCCCACCAGCAAGTACGCTCTCAACAATTAAACAAAAGGGGAAAAGGGTCTCTAATAACTAGTAGTAAGTGACTAATTGTGTTTTTAACCCAGTTAGAAGTAAACGCAGTAAATTAAGCTGGGTCAGACAAATTAGGCCTACATTGTGGCCTAAGACCTAGCATCAACTCATAGCGTAACAAAGGTGAAGGTAGATTGCCCTAACCTAATTTGGTGAGGAATCCTACTGTGGACCTCAATTTATCTGCCCGCTCTGGACCATTTCCGGAATCTCTAGGCTGACCCCTACAAGGCTAGACTTAATCTACTCTATAGTTAGACTGTGGATATAAGGGGGGGTTAATTGTGGACCAATTGATACAGAGCATTTTTCACATAAGGTTTAAAATGAATGGTGAAGTAATTGAGGAAGTACAAGAGTTTAAGTAATTGGGTCAAACTATTACCAGCTCCTTGAGTGATGACTCGGATATAAGAAAACAGTCTCGAAGCCTGTATGCTAAAGCGAATATGACCATAAGGAGCTTTCGTTTCTGTACAAGTGAAGCTAAAGACACACTCTTTCGTACTTTCTGCAGTAATATATACGGTCTGCAACTCTGGGTGAATTATAAAAAAGGTTCTGGCAGTACCCTAAATTTGCTGTACAACAGTTCTTTTAGACTCTTACATAAATTACCCCCGAGATGCTCAGCTTCGCAAATGTTTGCTACCCGCAATGTCCCGAGCTTCCCGGAGGTAACAAGACGTGCTCAACACATTCTAATGCAAAGAATTAAAAAATCAACCAACCCGATCATCCAAGCTATCCATGAGTCCTGCCATTTATCCTCTAAGGCCTAAGCTATGGACTTCTTGGTACGAAAACGTCTGTCTGTCTGTAGCTCCACTTAACTTCGACAGTGCAGTATTATTTCTAATCAATTGTATATATTTCTACCCTTAGTGTATGAACTGTCATTGTATTAATAATATTTGCCATATGGACTATAGTCTGCCAATAAACCTTTTCATTTTCATTTTCATATAGCAAAATTGGGGTAGAGTTACCAGATGCTCTTATTACGAAATGTATTTAAATCAATATATTTAATTTAAATACTCTTAACACGTGTACATATATATGTAATAATAACAATAAGTCAATATTTAAATTTAACACATTGTGGTTTGTCAAGACCATAGTTCTGGTACGTTCTACGGTCACAATGACTGAAAGGACAGTGAAGCATGCTGATAATGACATGAAATCATCATAAGATCTAATACTTTTTGTCTAAGTATATGTAATTTGCAAACTCCTCTAAAGTGTATAATTATAATCAGTCGTGTGGTGGAATAAATCTTCAAACTACTTAATTTTTACAATTATTTCCTCAACTTTGAGTTATTTTTTAAGGACCTTTTTAAACATTCATTCTTTGACCCACATAGTAAAGGTTTTAACTTTTTATCTAATAATTTACATAATTTAGCTTTTACTTCATTTTATGCTTTTAACCCTTATGGCAATAGATCTAATATGGAGGTGGAAGAGTTTCAAAGTCTAAGAAATCTGTCTTTGGACAAGTCATTGGTGGTTACAAGACCAGACAAAGGCAATGGCGTTGTTCTTTTGGACAGGAATGTTTATGTCGATAAAATGTTAGATATTTTAAATGATGCAACTAGATTTACTAAAGTAACTGGTGACATTTTTGCTTTAATTTTAAAACAGGAAGATAAAATTAATAGGTATCTTAGAAAACTTAAATCTAATAATATAATCTCAGACACGGTTTTTGCTAAATTATTTGTTTCTGGATCCAGCCCAGGCATTATGTATGGACTCCCTAAAATACACAAACCTAATTGTCCGCTTAAGCCAATTTTATCGGCTCTAGGAACTTTTAGTTATAACCTTTCAAAATTCTTGGTTCCCATACTATCACCTATAACTTATAATTTGTATACAGCACGGGATTCTTTTTCTTTCGTTAGAGAAATTACCTCATTAAATAATAATTCTTACACAATGGCTAGCTTCGATGTAAAATCTTTATTTACCAATGTGCCTGTTGCAGAAACTATTGATATATGTATTGACAATCTTTTTAATAATACTGATACTGTGCAGGGTTTTAATAGAGGCCAAATGAAAGAACTACTAAAATTTTCCGTGGAAGACCTTATATTTATATTCAACGGTGAATATTTTAAACAGACTGAAGGTGTTCAAATGGGTCTGCCTCTTGGTCCCACCTTAGCTAACGCGTTTCTGTGTCATCATGAAATCAAATGGTTGAATGAGTGTCCTTCCAACTTTAAACCGGTTTTTTATAGAAGATATATTGATGACACTTTTCTCCTGTTTAAATCACCAGACCATATCCCTTTGTTTCGTAATTACCTTAATTCTAAGCACCCTAACATTCAATTTACTTCAGAAGTTGAATCTAATAGCTCTCTGTCCTTTTTGGACATTAAGATAATAAAAACTAATTCCTCTTTTGAAACTTCCGTTTACCGAAAGCCGACATTCACCAATCTTACTACGAACTTTTCTTCCTTTATCCCTTTAGGTTTCAAACGAAATTTAATCTCGACTCTGACCAATAGAGCTTTCAATATCTGTTCAGATTACTTCAAACTACACGATGAACTAGATTTCATCCGAAAACTCCTTGCCAAGAATAATTTCCCTTCTAGACTGGTGGAGACTACAATAGGCAGAACCTTAAATAGACTAATAAGCCCTACAACTAGAGACTTAATTACAGTCCCCAAAGATATCCTGTATTTCACTTTGCCCTATATGGGAACCTCAAGTTTTAACATTAGAAACAAACTTTTAAAATTGCTCAAGGAATTCTACCCACAACTGTGTATAAAAATTATATTCACCCCGTCTAAATCGATTTACCATTTATTTAAATACAAGGATGTTATTCCTACACTTCTTAAGTCATCTATAGTTTATCAATACAAGTGTGACCACTGTATGGGGTCATATATAGGTAAAACTAAAAGACATTTAAAATCTCGTATTTACGAACATCTCGGTAAATCGGTCCGTACAAATTTACCCCTTGGCAAACCACCTAATTCTCTCATACGTAATCACTCGCACAACAATAACCACCCAATTTCACAGTCTACGTAATTTCACCGTATTTGCTGCCGGAGGCTCTGACCTTAAGCTTAAAATTATGGAGTCTCTGTTTATTTATAAACTAAAACCAGACCTAAATTCTGACGAATCATCGATAGATCTGCTATGTTTTGGTTAAGGTACTAGTTTATTTTATTTACATTTCAGTTTTAATGCTTTTACTTTTTTATAATTTTAACTTTTTAACTTCACATTTATTTACCTTTTAGTTTTAATGTTTTACATTTTCTTAGCTACTTTTTATAATTTTTTAAGTTTATTTTAAATTGTTATTAAGCAATTTGTATTTTGTATGTGATTTGGAATTTTATTGTTTTAGCCCTGAAGATGGAATTAGTGCATTCCGAAACGTTGGTACTATTAAACCTTGAAGGATGTTTGTATTTTCTCTGGTGTTCCTGTTTATTATTATTATTATTATTATATATATATATATATATATATATATATAATATTATATATATAATCTTGCTTCATGATTATGCAAAGAAACTAGGCTGTGGCGGGGTTATCTAGCTATGTTGCTCGACATAATACTTAAATACTATTTAAATTCGGTTGTGATGTCCGTTACAATAAGGAAAACAATAAGAGAGAACTTTATAAATTTTAGACAATGAGGAAACCTGTAAACTGTGGAGAGACTTGCTTGGTACTATATACGATGCAGGCAGGAAGGAGGGGCCAATCGCGAATCTCCGAAACTATTGAAATTACACCTTTTTTGAAAAGACTGTGTAGTGTGTAAGATGCATGCGTGTGTAGTAAGGGATATAGTGAGAAGCGCGTGTTTGAGAGTATGCTGGACTGCTTACAGGGTAGACGTGACATGTAAAAAGGCCAGATGAAGAGGACAGTGATGCGGGAAACAGGGTTCAGGCACTTCCTGCCTTCTGCTGGAATGCCACATACAAACTCCTTATATATATATATATATATATATATATATATTTATTTATTTATTTAAATTCGACTCTTGTAAATATGCATAGCGGGTTATTATGAGTCAGAAGTTATAATGAGATCGATGTACAGTTCCCTCGAATGACCTGTTAAATAATTTTAAATTAAGTATTAGGGCTCGCTTACGCCATTGCAGAATCGAATATCGCGTGATGATACAACTTTCAGTTTTACGTTTTTAATACAAGTGAAAAGCGTATGGTGCGTTCTATGAGTACATTATTATGATTGAAAGTATTTTTGTGGCCATTTGTACAGAAAATGATGTTTTTATACGAGATCTGATATCATAAAGTAATAAATTATAAGATTTTAAACGTTGTATAACGGTAGGCTTCAGTCTGTAAAGACATGATTGGTACAGCTAATGACAAAAACAATAAGCATGAACATTCTGTGTGATTGATGTAAGCAGTGGCCTGACTGGTGTGAAAACAAATACGTTTATTATGAGAATTATGAGGAATTGTGAACAGCCGTTAAATTAGAGAAATGATAATTAAAGTAATGTGAATAGTCCTAACTATAACTACAAGTAGAAAGGTTCTTAATGAAAAATCTCTCAACTTTCAGTACCTATTTGCCGCTGCATCTATTTAAAAATGACAACCCACACAAATTCGACATCCCGTTTTCTTTAATTGCACCTAAGAATTTTTTTTATCCCGAACCTACTTATTTGGATGTTATATATATATATGATAATAATAATAATAATAATAGTAGCAAGATTAGTATCAACTAACAGTCTTTAGAAGAAAGTTAAACTTAACAACTAACCTGAAAACAATTACTGAGAGAAATATATAGCAAGATTGGGGGTATAGTTGCCAGATGCTTTTATTACGAAGGGAATTGAAATCAATATATTTAATTTAAATACTCTTAACACGTGTACATATATATATGTAATAATAACAATAAATCAATATTAGTAATAATATTTAAGTGGATGTTTAGAGGAGGAAAACAACTTTGGTGATTTAGTTTAAAGCATCGTTACGCAACTTGATGTTTTTTTAACACATGTAATTTTATAACGAAATTTGATGAACGGTAAAATTATTAGTTCATATACCAGAAGATAGCATGTGAAAGTGAATGTAATGGTATATAGCGATGTAAATAACAGAAAACTACATATTTAAAAGTAAATAAACAAATATGCGTGTACTATATGTATATATTGTATTTGAAGGTCATCTCGTTTGAAAATAAGCCAGTTTCCCTTAAAAAAGAGAAATTAATTTATTTAAATTAAAATGATAAATATTCATTTTATTTTTCATAATGCAGATCTTAAACAAAGAACTTGTTTTTTGATTAAAATATGTCCAATCTGATTTTAATTTATGTATTGTTCGCAAATTGATAACAGACGAAAATTGGATGTGTTGATGCGCAATGTGGTTAGGCTTATTAAAACCTTTCAGATATAAGTTTTCATTTCTACTGTCTTCTAACTTGCCTGAACAGAAAGTACTTGAATGTATGTATTTTTTTTCATGTTTGTTCTTGTTTGCCTCATGAAAGAACTTTTTCGAAGGAGGAAGGCCAGGATCAACCCTTTCTTAAATTTTTTTGAAGGAAGGTGAAGACGACTCATTTTTAAAATTTAATTTTTTAAATTTAATTTTTAAAATTTTTTTTAAAATTTATTTTTAAATTTATTTATTTATTTTTTTCCCCTTCCACCCCCTTTTTTTCCCCTCTTTTTTTTCCTTTTTTTTTTCCTTTTTTTTTTTTTTTTTTGAAGGACCATGAAGGACACCTCATAAAGGAGGGACCGCCATGAAGGACGGTGGAGGACCGCCATGAAGGACGGTGAGGGGGGAAATTTTCAAATTGATCCATTCTCTGTCTCCCTTGTTGCGGGTATACTACTGTTATTCAATATATATTGCTGTTATAGCTGGGTGTGACTGGTTCAAAAAACATTAACCCCAGATTTCAGTGATCCACTAATTTTATACTTCGATCCAATCAGGGCGACTCTTATATCTGGGTTAGGTTACACTAGGTTGGTAAGTTATTTTCCACGTGACCAACTTTCGACCAATCAGGTTCAAAAAATTTAATAGTTACCGGGATGAGGTTTGTAATATACAGGTTAATCGAAGCTAATATTAAATTTCACAGATACCATATTATATTACAGTAGGTTAAGTGGTCCTTTTATATTAGTTATTTCGGTGCTTTCCTGTTAACGGGAATACCCAACCGCCCGCCACTAAACTGTTTGTTATGTATTTTGCTCTCGTCATTTACGTTTAAACTAACGAAAATATCACAACTTAATCTCACCAATCATCAAGGGCGTACAGTTGACCTAACCGGGCATTGAATTAACCTAACAGGTTAATATAACGGAAAATGCCCGGTTAGGTTAACTGAATGCCCAGTTAGGTTAACTGGACGCCTTTGATAATTGGTTAGGTTAAGTTGTGATATTTTCGTTAGTCTAAACGAAAATGACGGGAGCAAAAATACATCATAAACAGTTGGTAGTCCCGATAATACGTAAGTATCAAATTTATTAATCATTTAAATGAAATTAGTTAATATGTAAGCGATAAATAATCAGTTAGTAGGGGGCCAAAATGTCTTTGTCATCTAAAATCGCAGAAAAAACGTCGCTGCTTTCGGTACGTTGTCGCCACATGAATTCCGCAAGATACGAGTCCAGATGATGGCGGGCAGTTGGGTATTCCCGTTTACAGGAAAGCACCGTTATTTCATACGTGATCAATTTCGGGCAATCAATCAGTATCTTTGTAACAAATTTCATCTTTGTCAAAACACTAGTCACCGTGAAATATTTAATATTTACAATATATATATATATATATATATATATATATATATGTGAAAATTATTTCACGGAAGTAACACGTGAAAAATATTTATGATGAATAAAACCACGAAGGAAAGGAAACACAAAAAGGTGCTCAAGCGCTTTCGTCTAATGACATCCTCAGGAACACTGAAGTACAAAAAGGTTACGGCCTATATATAGGTTACAGAAAGAAAAAAAAACAAATAAATAACATACACACAAACATATATATATATATACACATACATATCTACACACACACATATATATATATTTATATTATATATATATATAATATATATATATATATATATATATATGCAATAAACAGAGAAGTAAAAATAAAAATTAAAAATTAAAGGATTAACAAAGAGGCATACAGATTTGTAAGGAAAAATATCGATTTTTAGCACAAGATCAAATGAATTATAAAAATACAAATTTATACTGGAAATCTGCCCGGGTTTTAACACTTTGCCTTTTATAGTCAAGTTTCGATATATATAAAAATAAAATGAAGATTAAAAGTTAATAAAGTAGCATATCTACACACACACACACATATATATATATATATATATATATATATATATATATATATATATATATGCAATAAACAGAGAAGTAAAAATAAAAATTAAAAATTAAAGGATTAACAAAGAGGCATACAGATTTGTAAGGAAAAATATCGATTTTTAGCACAAGATCAAATGAATTATAAAAATACAAATTTATACTGGAAATCTGCCCGGGTTTTAACACTTTGCCTTTTATAGTCAAGTTTCGATATATATAAAATAAAATGAAGATTAAAAGTTAATAAAGTAGCATACAAGTTTACCAAAGATTTAGCGTCCTACCCTTTTTATCTAAATCTGTTTTGAAGGAATTCAAAACAACAGGATCGAGTTGAAAAAGACCTTTGCTTATATTGAAGTTATTTGAAAGTTGGATAATGGCAGACTCAAGAATATTTCTATTAACAATGTTGCTAGAGTGAAATAAAACTGAAGCATTATTCCAATAAATACAGTGGGATAACTCTGACAAATGGACAAAAAGAGCACTGGACAACTGTCCTGTTCTAACGGAATATTGATGCTGTTTTATACGTGTGTGCAAATCCTTTCCCGTCTGACCTATGTAAAAGGAATCACATTGTTTACACCCAATTTTATAGATAATGCCTGAATTATTGGTAGGGCTATGTTTTACTATGATATTTTTCACAATATTGTTATATGAAAATACTACATTAATATCCAAAAGTTTAAGTACATTAGCAATGCCTAAAAAGCCCGGGAAAAATGGAAGTACTAAAATATTTTTTGACAAAGTACGAGTGTTATTATTGACACGATAGAAAGTTCGTTTTGCCTTGTTGAGACAAGATTCCATAAACGCAGATGGATAACACAGATCACTTCCAATACCGTTGGTTTTTTTTTCCAATTCGGCATCGATGTATTCCGGACTGGCGATCCTAAGGGCGCGGAGAAACATTGATGAAAAAATGGCCTTCTTAGTGGGGGTGTCATGTCCCGAGTAAAAGTGTACGTAGGACAAATTGTTTGTTGTTTTCCGAAAGATACTAAACTTAAAACCTGGGCTTTCCCTATGTACACGCACATCCAAAAATGGGATTGAATTGTCTTGTTCCACTTTTAAAGTAAACTTAATGGAGGGGACTTGATCATTTAACTGAAGGAGGAAGTTATCCAGGTCACGATTCATGGGCCAGATACACAAAATATCGTCGACGTACCGCAACCAAGGGATGCCAACCCCCAGGATTCTCGGAATGTAAGTAATTTCGAAAAACTCCATATAAATATTGGAGAGGAGGGGCGATAAGGGGTTGCCCATGGCCATCCCAAACACTTGTTGATAATACTCGTTATTGAAAGTGAATTTACAGTCTTTGATGCAAAGCTTAATAAGTTCCAAAACAATGTGTGAAGGTAGTGGCAGGTGATACTTATGTAATTCTTGGGAGAGAAAGTCAAGCATATCATCAATCGGCACTTTTGTAAACAATGAACAAACGTCAAAACTGATCAATCTATCGTTAGTTTCAGTACGTGCATTATTCAATTTTTCAGTAAGATCCATGGAATTTTTTACATGTGAATCAGAGATAGTTCCGAGAATGGGGGACAAGACTTTGACAAGCCATTTGGAGAGTTTATAAGTAATAAACTCTCCAAATGGCTTGTCAAAGTCTTGTCCCCCATTCTCGGAACTATCTTTGATTCACATGTAAAAATTCCATGGATCTTACTGAAAAATTGAATAATGCACGTACTGAAACTAACGATAGATTGATCAGTTTTGACGTTTGTTCATTGTTTACAAAAGTGCCGATTGATGATATGCTTGACTTTCTCTCCCAAGAATTACATAAGTATCACCTGCCACTACCTTCACACATTGTAATGGAACTTATTAAGCTTTGCATCAAAGACTGTAAATTCACTTTCAATAACGAGTATTATCAACAAGTGTTTGGGATGGCCATGGGCAACCCCTTATCGCCCCTCCTCTCCAATATTTATATGGAGTTTTTCGAAATTACTTACATTCCGAGAATCCTGGGGGTTGGCATCCCTTGGTTGCGGTACGTCGACGATATTTTGTGTATCTGGCCCATGAATCGTGACCTGGATAACTTCTTCCTTCAGTTAAATGATCAAGTCCCCTCCATTAAGTTTACTTTAGAAGTGGAACAAGACAATTCAATCCCATTTTTGGATGTGCGTGTACATAGGGAAAGCCCAGGTTTTAAGTTTAGTATCTATCGGAAAACAACAAACAATTTGTCCTACGTACACTTTTACTCGGGACATGACACCCCAACTAAGAAGGCCATTTTTTCATCAATGTTTCTCCGCGCCCTTAGGATCGCCAGTCCGGAATACATCGATGCCGAATTGGAAAAAATCAACGGTATTGGAAGTGATCTGTGTTATCCATCTGCGTTTATGGAATCTTGTCTCAACAAGGCAAAACGAACTTTCTATCGTGTCAATAATAACACTCGTACTTTGTCAAAAAATATTTTAGTACTTCCATTTTTCCCGGGCTTTTTAGGCATTGCTAATGTACTTAAACTTTTGGATATTAATGTAGTATTTTCATATAACAATATTGTGAAAAATATCATAGTAAAAAAAATAGCCCTACCAATAATTCAGGCATTATCTATAAAATTGGGTGTAAACAATGTGATTCCTTTTACATAGGTCAGACGGGAAAGGATTTGCACACACGTATAAAACAGCATCAATATTCCGTTAGAACAGGACAGTTGTCCAGTGCTCTTTTTGTCCATTTGTCAGAGATATCCCACTGTATTGATTGGAATAATGCTTCAGTTTTATTTCACTCTAGCAACATTGTTAATAGAAATATTCTTGAGTCTGCCATTATCCAACTTTCAAATAACTTCAATATAAGCAAAGGTCTTTTTCAACTCGATCCTGTTGTTTTGAATTCCTTCAAAACAGATTTAGATAAAAAGGGTAGGACGCTAAATCTTTGGTAAACTTGTATGCTACTTTATTAACTTTTAATCTTCATTTTATTTTTATATATATCGAAACTTGACTATAAAAGGCAAAGTGTTAAAACCCGGGCAGATTTCCAGTATAAATTTGTATTTTTATAATTCATTTGATCTTGTGCTAAAAATCGATATTTTTCCTTATAAATCTGTATGCCTCTTTGTTAATCCTTTAATTTTTAATTTTTATTTTTACTTCTCTGTTTATTGCATATATATATATATATATATATATATATATATATATATATATATATATGTGTGTAGATATGTATGTATATATATATATATATGTTTGTGTGTATGTATGTTATTTATGTTTTTTTTTTTCTTTCTGTAACCTATATATAGGCCGTAACCTTTTTGTACTTCAGTGTTCCTGAGGATGTCATTAGACGAAAGCGCTTGAGCACCTTTTTGTGTTTCCTTTCCTTCGTGGTTTTATTCATTATATATATATATATGTATGGGATTGAACTCAGAATGGTCCCCTGAGCTTTTTCATGATACACACAGACCGTGCATGGAACAAGGAACTCTTCTGGGAAAATTAAATCCACTATAGTCCGAATAAGTAATGGTAAATGACAAACACTATAGTTTTTTCTTTTTCATGATGTTAGCCCGACGTGGGCAACGGGTCACTCGCAAAGAGGCCCCAAAAATACAGCTTCCTTCACCAGCTATCTGCATGAAAAAGAAAAACTATAGTGTTTGTCATTTACCATTACTTATTCGGAAACGGACATGTTATGTGCCTTGAAAAGTGGACGCTCAATTTTGCCAGATGAGGTTTAAGTTTTGGTTTTTGGCTAAAAACACAATAGTTACCCCTTTTTCTTTGATGTATTCAATCCGACGCGAATGCAACGAGTCTTTTGCTTGTATTGAGGTTCTAAATACAGTAGGCTAGGTGTAGTTGTAACCCCTAGATCCTGTCTCAAAGCTGGATCCTATCTGCTTTGCAGATAACTGGTGAGGGAAGCTATATTTTTGGGACCTCTTTGCGAGTGACCCGTTGCCCACGTCGGGCTAACATCATGAAAAAGAAAAACTATAGTGTTCGTCATTTATCATTATTTATTCGGACTATAGTGGATTTAATTTTCCCAGAAGAGTTCCTTGTTCCATGCACGGTCTGTGTGTATCATATATATACAGGGCGTCCCAAAAAAATGTATACACACTTTAAATAATTATAAAGGCAGTGTTTATTAAAATACATTTCATTTTCAAAATGTAATAGAATCTACAGACATTATTTAATTGTTTTGTCAACGCCTGTTTTCAAACTGACGTCCGTTCTGGTCCAGGCACTGCTGATAACGCGAAGCAATGGAATCGCAAACATCACAAAACATTTCGTTTGGTATTTGTGTGCATTCTCGTTCAATGGCTGCTCTCAATTCAGCGACTGTTGCAGGTTTTATAGCGTAGACTTTGTCTTTTAAGTATCCCCATAAAAAAAAGTCTAGTGGTGTGAGGTCTGGTGAACGCGGAGGGTATTCTACGAAACCCCTTCGTCCAATCCACATCCACATCGTGCCAAGTACCACTCGCAATACTCCACTCTTCGGTCCGGATCATCTTCATTAATAGCATGGACTAATCTTGGAATGTAACTTTTCCATTGACAGCGCTTCAAAATGCGTTGTACAGACGATTCTGAAATTCCTACCTCACGACTCGCTTGCCTCACAGATTTTCTTGGACTTTGGTGATACGTTTCCAGTACTCTTTCTTGCTTTGTGGGGCTTGTCGATGTCCGTGGTCTTCCGGAACGCTTCTTGTGGACATTCTGAACAGTTCCATCGGCTTCAAACTTATCTCTAATTCGAGTGATGGTAAGTCGCGTTGGTGGATCTGTTTGAAACTCCCTCCTAAACTGTCTTTGCACTTCAACTGCGTTTTCACACTTCCAGTAGCATTTTAGAATGAATTTCCTTTGTTCAAAGCTTAGTCTGACTGCCATTATTAATTCTAATGGGTTTAACTTGGAAAGAAAGAAACATCAATTGAGCTATCAGCTGTTAAAGTGTGTATACAATTTTTTGGGACGCCCTTTATATACAGTATATGCTACAAATCCACAAGGAAAAAGAAAAACGATTCCAAGGCCTTTCGTGTATTCAAAGCTACACCTCGTGAGGGACGAGGTGTAGCTTTGAATACACGATAGGCCTTGGAATCGTTTTTCTTTTTCCTTGTGGGTTTGCAGCATTCATTCGTTTCACGTGTTTTATTGTGAAATTCATCCCATATATATATATATATATATATATATATATATATATATATATATATATATATATATATATATATATTAGGCCTGTGCGATTAATCGAAAATGTCGATTCGGGTCGATTCAGTAAAAGAATCGAAACCCGACCCGACTTAGAGCTAAAAAATTTCGATTCTTCGAGACGATAAACTGGCACTACCCCAAAACCATGGAATGTCGAAACCGTGGAATAACAATTGAAAAAATAAATATATATATATATTATATTATTATATATAATATAATAACGTTATAAAATAGTCGGATATTTGAGAGATTACGCGTTTATAAAGATCTGAGTGCGCTCAATGCGCATGGTCAGCTTTTGATTTTGTGATGTCACAGAATCACGTGCTCGCGCCTTGCGGTGTGACTTGGACCAGTTATTTGGGTTCAGTTGTTTATTACGCTTTTCAGTATGTTGTTGCTGGTGCATGTATGTTGTTCTGTTGGTGCTGGTGCATGTAAATTGTAAAGTATAGGTGAGTGCAGTGCACAGTCGCAATCGAATCGAATCGAATCGAGAATCGAAAAAAAGTGGCCGAATCGGATCGAAAATCGAAATAAAAATATCCGAATCGCACACCCTTAAAATACATATATATATATATATATATATATATATATATATATATATATATATATATATATATATACACACATATATATATATACATATATATATATATACATATATATATACACACTATATATATATATATATATATATATATTATATATATATATATATATATATATATATATACATATATATATATATATATAGTGGACGACGGTTAAAATAAACCACTCCGTTACTGCTCTAAAGTTTATTTTAACCATATGTTTATAATATCCGTAGGTACGCAAATTCACGCAATTTTAGGGTGAAAATAAAGAAAAAAAGCAAACAAAAATACTGCATTGAGCATATAAAATATGTACCTTTAACTTACTATATAAAATACAATTCCTTCGAACAAAACAAATAATTCTTTAAACAAAAACAAATATGTGTTCCTTTAAACAAAAAACAAGTATGGATTATTTTCGAAAGTTCGTACTATTCACTGTTTAATTTTTCTTTAATACATCTCTGATTTTAATTTGTTTTTTTTTGGCAAATTTGTTTTTGTTCAAGGCCGCTTCCAGCTGAGATAATGTAGGGTTATTCATATTCAATCCTTCAACTGCAGAAAAACGGCGTATGACATCAAGCGCATTGTGGACTTCCTTTACTGAGTGTGGATCAAAATTCTCATCTTCATCTTCTTCCACTCGCGGACATTTCTCCGAATTGGCAGACATTGCATTATCAATAAGAATATCGTCTGTCAATTCTTGATGCACGGGCGCATTCTCGTCTACGGCCAAAAGAGAAGAGAGCGCATCCCAAGCAATATTTTCGAGAAGAGTAACATCATGAAGACAATCCGATTCCTCCGTTTCAGTAGACGCCAGACCAGATGATTTAAATCCCGCCTTTCCGAAACAATTTTTCACTGTAGTTTCTTGAACCATATTCCATGCTTCAGCGATGGTTGTCACAGCATCCAAGAGATCAATTTTAACACTTGCAAATAAGACTGCATCACTTTTGTCCAAAACTCGTACAATACGGCAAAGTAAGAGAGAGCGATAATGTCCTTTTAAGTTCCTTATTATACCCATATCAAGCGGTTGCATGATTGAGGTAGTGTTTGCAGGCAAAAACTCTAACTTAATGTGATCAAGTTTCAAATGAGGGGGATGTGCTGTGCAATTATCAAGCAACAAGCACACACTTCTCTTTTTCCTTCTGAGCTCTACATCCCATTCCCTGAGCCATTTTTCAAAAAGAGTGCTGGTCATCCATGCATTGCTGGAATTTTCATAAATTACAGGAAGTTTTGATAGGTCTTTAGGAAAGCATCGTGGTTTCTTTGGTTTTCCAATAACAAACAGCGGTCTTTTCTCAGCTCCAGTCATATTGGCACAAGCTAAGATGGTTATCCTATCCTTTGGTTGTTTGCAACCGGCTTCTTTATTTTCAGAAGCCTCAATGTAACCACGCGATTCGACCAGTTTGTAATAGAGACCAGTTTCGTCAGCATTAAAGATATCGTTTTCGTCGTAGGATTTTAATATGCTCGGTAGATTATTTTGTATCCATTTCTCGGCAGCTGGGACTTCTGCGGATTTAGCTTCACCATGTTCTACTGTAAATGTTATGTTGAATCTGTTTTTCCAGCGAGTAAACCAGCCATCATTTGCAGAAAAATCCTTCAGTGACATCTTTTCAGGCACGTAATTCTGAAGCTTTATGCTTGATAAGCACACTATTAGGCAGAACACGTTATGCCCGTTTCTCCTTAAACCAAGCAAAAAGGGCATTTTCGAGAACGGCATGTTTACCTTCTCTCTTACGTTTTGTTGATCCAGTTGCTACACCTTGTTGAAATTGTTTTTCGATTTGTTCTTTATTTTTCAATATCTGGGTGAGTTGATTTATGAATTCCAATTTTTTTAGCAAGAGCAACCTTTGTTTGTCCAACCTTTTTATATCTTCAATTAGCTTAAATTTCTGATCAAGAGTCAATGATACATGTACACGTTTTGCAGTCATTATCTTAAATCTATAAAATTTTGAAGACAATTTAAAAGCGTGCACGTCACCCACGGCGTATTTTATAATACTGACCAAACATAATTTACACCAGTGAACATTAGTTTACATTAAGCGTAGGCAAGTTTACATTATCAGTTGGATTTTACTCTATAATCAGGCGCGTTACCAAGGATTTGTTTACTTTATCCGAATGTTTATTTAAAGCGTGTTTACTTTACCCGTCGTCCATATATATATATATATATATATATATACACACACACACACACACTGTATATGATGCAAACCCACAAGGAAAAAGAAAATGATTCCAATGTCTTTCGTGTATTCAGCAGTACACCTCGTCAGGGAATGAAGGGAGAAGGCGAGATGACGAAAATATATACATATGTACAACGGAACAGAGAAATAAAAGAGATCAGCACATGATTAACAAGCGTTGATTAAAGGCAAAAAATAGTACAGGAGTGTATAAAATTGACAGTATCCCTGATATCAAACGTTTTTCCCGTTTGACCTATATATATTGAGTTACATTGTGTACATCCGATCGAATACACAGCCAATCGCATTATCCGGGCTATTCTTTATTAGGCGAGATTTAACATATTATTATACTTAAAGACTACGTTGATAGGAATTGCTTTAAGTAAAGTTGGAAGATATTTAAAATTAACATGGTAAGGTAGGCTAAGGATATTTTTACACTCAAATTTATTTACAGTTACACTATTATAATACCTATTCTTAGCTTTCCTGAGGCAGTTATCTAGAAATGAAATAGGATAAAATAATTTAGTACCAATATTCATGATATTGCATAACTCGAAATCTAAAAAATCAGGACTGACAACTCTCAATGCTCTAAGAAACATAACGGAGAAAATAGAAGATTTTATCAAGGGATGATGATCAGAATAAAAATGCACATAAGCGTTATTATCAGTAGGCTTACGGAAAACTTCAAATTTGAATTGATTCATGCATCTCCGAATTTTTAGAAAAGATAGGCATCCATCATTTTCTTTTTAAACAGTGAACTTAATAGATGGGACTAAATTGTTGAGCCTACCAAGAAATAAGTCAACACCAAAATTGTTAGGCCAAAGGCATAAATTATCATCTATATACCGGTACCAAACAAGATTAAAATTAACAGTAGTAGGCAAAATTCTGCTTTCAAAAAATTCCATATATAAATTAGCTAACACAGGTGAGAGGATTTCCCATTGCCAATCCAAACAACATAGCATTAAACTTATTTCCAAACTGAAATTTACACTCTTTGATGCAAAGCTTAATTAACTCAATAAGAGTGTTGTGTTAAACAAGGAAAGAATATTCAGAGATCTTATCTTTTAAAAAATCAAGTAGGTCATCAACAGAGACTTTTGTGAATAACGAGCATACATCAAAACTTACCAGTTTGAAATTAGGATCATTAGGAAACTTCGGTTTGTCAATAAGATCCATGCTATTTGCAATATGTGTGTGATTTGGAAATACAGCCAACTAACGGCGTTAATAATTCAGTTCAGTTTGAAAATAAGTTTTATGCTATGTCGTTCAGATTGGCTAAAGTCACAAACTAAATTATCCACTAAAACCTATCCTTTCGGCTTGTGGAATATTTAATTATAATTTAGCTAAATCTTTTGTCCCTTTTTGTCAAATCTTACCGACAGGGTGTTCGAAAAGTCCCGTTACCCTCTACAAAATGTACATATTGTAATACCAATTTTATTTTTGTGTGATTAATTGTATTTATTGTGGTAGGTGTAATTCAAGAAACGTCACTTGCAACAATTACTTTAATTACAGTAAATACAGTTACTAATCAAGTATATCTGTATGTGCACCATCATTTTCGTGACGGGCGGTATGGTTCCATGCCGAGATCTTTTGTCATGTGATCTCTCATTGTGGACATGGGGACTGCAAGTTCTTGTGATCGTTTTCGAAGTGATTTTTTCCGGTGAATGAGCCACTGATTCAATCACACCTTCACATTGTTCTGTTCGCGTTGTTGGTCTTTCCGACTGTGGTCTGTCGTTGATGGAGCCAGTTTCAAACAGCTTTTTCTTCCAGCGTAATGCCGTCTTGTTTGGTGGTGCAGCCTTATTGAATCTTGTGTTGAAATCATTCTGGATATCATGCATCGTTTTGCCAGTATGTGACCTTTCATGAGCCCATGTGCTCATCACTATCCTTTCCTCCAGAGTGTAAGTGGACTGGTCTGCCATTGTTCACACAACTCTGACTTTTTTTTTCTTCTTTTCCAGGTATTAATGAATCACATAAATTCAATTAATCACACAAAAATAAAATTGGTATTACAAAATGTACATTTTGTAGGGGGTGAAGGGACTTTTCGAACACCCTGTACAGTATTCAATCAAGAAGTCTTTCGACTTTCTTAATGATGTAAAAAAGATTGATCATGCCGACTCCTTCACTGTGGTTAGCTTTGACGTCTTATCATTGTTCACTAATGTTCCATTAAAAGAAACGATAGAAAATATGCTAAGTTACACTGTGCAACAATTTTTTGTTTGTTGATTTTTCGATCTTTTCTATATGTTTCGGCCACGGTAATTACAGATTTGGCATCGGTTTTGCTCGAAAAACTATAGTTTTTATGATATGGTCAAATTTAGAATTACTTTTTCGCCGTTTTTAAGGTATTTTTCTGAGATAACCAATAGGGCGGAGTGAAAAACTCATTTTTCGAATTTTCAAATTGGCTAGTGTGGAAAATGTGTGGAGTAGTGAGGAAATAAGCTGGTATAAATTTAAAATCATAACATTAATATCTTCAGGTGCCACAATGACCTTCAATATTGAAAAAAATTGAAAAAAGCAGATTTTAACCAATAATTACAGAAGAGTCCACGATGCACAATAAACAAGAATTTATTCACACTTGTATAAAAATAGCTCAGTCAACCTTTAAAAAAAGTTTCTATTCTCTAAAAACAGTTTTCTATAGTCAGCTCACTCAGCTGTCACGTGAGTACCTCGGTTCAGTGTAGCTGTCGCTCTCGTAGCAGGTGGGTGTTCTGTTGTTGGCGTTACTCAGATAGTCTAAACTATATTTCTTATATATTTTGCATTTCTGTATTGTGTTGCCCTAAGTTTGCCATGTACTATTAACTGAAATTAACGTATAATTGATATTAGCTCTTTCTTTTTCAGATTTGTATACTTTCAAAATGTCTCGAGTTTGTGCAAAATCAACCAGGGCCTCAACTGAGTGCTCCATGTTTGGTATGGGGGAAGATTTGTGGCACAGGAATCTTCCTACATACGAAGGAGTTTTTAAATATTACTTGTTTGTAAGAAACGATTTGAAACAGAATACTAATAAAGATCCTTCAATATCTCAAATATTAGAACAAGTTGTTGATAAATTGAAAACAATTTGGGAAAGTGCTTCCGTCCCAATTCTGTCAGACAGGCGAATTGAAACAATGTTCAGAAGCTACCACGAAAAGTATCGTGTCATTATGAAGCCATACCAAAGCAGAAAAAATTCTGAAGCTTACAAAGCAAAGCTTGATATGTTCAAAAAAGAAGCACACACGAAACTTTTTCACATTGCAGCGTGCAAGTGCAAAGTACAACACAATGTTCTTGTCCCAAAGAAAAAACGGTTCCAAAGGAAGAAGTGACGTTCCTCTTAGATCAAAGGAGTGAAAGAAAACTGTTTATTGATAGAGTAGATATTACACTCTCAAAGAAAAAAGCATTTACGTTGCTAAGAAAGCAAAAAGAAGCTGTGAGGCTCACCAAAGAACCTTCACAGGAGAAATTGCAGGATACAAATGTTGAATTATCATCATCGACATCAAATAGTGAAAGTGAATCTGGCGAAATATCAGACGATACATTTCCAGAGCCAGTTAGCTCGAAGAGAAAGCTCGAACAACCTGAAGAACAATTATTCAAGAAAAGGAAAACTACAAATCTACCTTCAGTGGCTACTGCTTGTGACAGGACTGCAGTTTCAGATCGAGCTGCAGCATTCATTGTTAGTGCAGTATTGCAAGATATTGGAGAAGTTTCTATTGACAATACATCTGAAGTAGTGGATAGGAGTAAAATCAGAAGAGAAAGACAAAAGAAGAGATCAGAAATTATGAAAGATCAAAATCAGGTCCCAATCAGAGGAATCTATTTTGATGGTCGAAAAGATTCTACACTCTTCCAAGAAAAAAAAGAGTCCAAAGTATATCAGAAGAAGGTAACAGAAGAACATATCACTTTAGTGAGAGAACCTGGTTCAGATTATTTGGGCCATTATTTTGTGAATTCTGGATCACCTGAAGAAATATGTAAAGGAATGTTTGAGTATATTGGAAATAATGACATGAACCTGGAAAACCTTGTTGCCATTGGATGCGATGGTGCAACAGTCAACACTGGAGAAAAGGGAGGCGTTATAAGGCTTATAGAATTGAAGCTGAAGAAGCCAGTTCAACATTTAGTGTGCCAGCTCCATGCCAATGAATTGCCATTACGCCATTTAGTTGCAAAGCTGGATGGAAAAACATCTGGCCCCCGCGGATTCACCGGTCCTATTGGCAGGGAATTAGAGAACTGTGAGAGTCTTCCTATTGTCGAGTTTGAAAGGATTGATGCTGAGGAACCAACTGTAGACTGTGAAGATCTTAGCACCGACCAAAAATATCTAATTGATATTCATCAGGCCATAACAAAGGGATATTGCTCTCCAGATCTTGCTCATCGTAGTCCAGGCAAAATGGCACATTCACGATGGCTGACTACAGCAAATCGTTTGCTTCGTCTATACGTTTCAACTGTAAGTCCATCTGAGAACCTCATGAACATTGCTTCTTTTATAATGAAGGTCTACATCCGAATGTGGTTTTCTATTAAGCAAAGTACGTCTTTTGTCAATGGCTCAAAACATGTTTTCAAAACTATTGAACTAACAAGAACACTGAATGACAAAGTAAAGGATATTGTAAACCCTGTCATACAAAGAAATGCATTTTTTGCAAATCCAGAAAATATTCTAGCATCAATGATTCATGATGACCGCAGCGCCATAAGAGAATTAGCGTGGAGGCGAATAAAGAAAGCAAGGCAAACAAACAAGGAAAAAGTTGTGAGGCGTTTCACAGTACCTGTTATTCAATTTGAAGCTACTGATTATACTGATTTAATTAATTGGCAAAAATGCATTGTCACTGAACCACCTGTGACAAGACACCTGACAGAAAATGAGATTGAAGAATTCATAGAAAACAAGAGTACCCCTCCATTCGAGAAATTCCCTTGTCATACACAAGTAGTAGAAAGAATGGTAAAATTAGTGACTGAAGCATCATCAAAAGTATTTGGATTGAACGCGCGAGATGGCTTCATAAGATCAACACTTCAGTCACGTAAAAAAATGCCATCATTCGAAAGTAAAGCTGAATATAAAGTTTAAATAAAACGTTAATAGAAAAAAACATGCGCAAGGATGGGTGGTTGGGAGGGCATGGGTGGAGCTCGACACGCAGCCACCTCCTCGTGGTGAGTTCTGGATTATTTAGATCATTAATCAAAAGAACATTGATCTAAATAAACTAAGAGCTGCGTAATTCAGTAACTATTTTGGTAATTGGAACACTTAATATATAATAATAACAAGTAAGTTTCAGTTATTGTACTAATGCAGAATATAAGAAAATCATTATATTTCACTTTTTTCGACGGCTTTGTGGCACCTGAAGATATAATTTCGCAGGACTAATATTTATGCACAGTCATTATCTATAGCACCCACATATTTTCCGCCCTAGCCATATTTGAATTTCGAAAAAAAGTTTAAAAACCTCATTTTCGATCCGCCCTAATAACCAATAAAAACACTACTAATAAACCCCAGTTTTGGGGACATTTTGAATTTTGCACTTGAAATTACTTTTGCTAAGGCCCATTATTAAATATTTGTACACATTTGGTTTCTTATTTCTGTTTATTAAATGTTTTTTTGAATTAGAATTATATGGTGATGACTACCAATAGGCCCTGCAGACACATTGCAGATTCATTTTGTTATGTTTACTTGCTTTGGATTGATGTAATGGCCGCAAAGCACAAAAATGACACATGAACGAAATTTTGTACAGCATATGACGTTTACTTTGGCATGCCCTTGGGCGATCAAGATAAATCATGGGCACCTCACTTTTGCTGTGGAAGCTGCCGTTCCACATTAGAAGGATGGCTACGAGGTACCAGAAAAGGCATGCCATTTGCTATTCCTCGTATTTGAGGGAGCAAACCAATCACCACGATGATTGTTACTTCTGCATGGTAGACATTTCACTCTACAACAGAGGTAAAGGTCAAAAAAATGTCCTATATCCAAATATCCCATCTTCTATTGCCCCAGTCCCCCATAATGAAGATTTACCCGCTCCATGCCCACCCACCATGGAGGAAATAGAAAAAACGCTTTTAATATCCTCCGATGAAGATGCTGACTTCGAGGCAAGCTCCAATAGGTCACCCCATTTCCCCAACCAGAAAGACAGAGACGACCTAGTCAGGGATATGAACCTTACGAAAACAACTTCAGAAATTATGACGTCCCGCCTTAAAGAGTGGAATCTTTCGGACTCAGTGTCAAGATCTCTTTCTACAGAAATAGACATTTGCGATACGCTTCTTTCTATTTCTGTTTTGCATCGAGCTCTCTTTGCTACTG
Source organism: Bathynomus jamesi (assembly GCA_023014485.1). Taxonomy (NCBI): domain Eukaryota; kingdom Metazoa; phylum Arthropoda; class Malacostraca; order Isopoda; family Cirolanidae; genus Bathynomus; species Bathynomus jamesi. Next base: position 27,425 of record JAJOZX010001881.1, on the reverse strand, counting down.
CTGTGAATGTTTCCATCTACAATATTCCTGTGGCTCATTCGGTTGAATTGAAGGAAGAATATGGAAATGTAAAGCAGTTGCTAAACAAAATAAGCTACAGTGAACATAGATGGGATGTATGTGGAGACTTCAAAATGCTAGGATTCCTGCTTGGACTACAGGGCGATTACACTAAGTATTCGTGTTTCCTCTGCCTTTGGGACAGCAGAGCAGATGTGAGCACTTTGTCAGAAAGGACTGGCCCTTGAAAAATGAGCTTAATCCAGGCAAACACAATGTTCTTAACGAAGCCCTTGTTCCAACAGACAAAATTTTGCTACCCCTGCTGCATATCAAGCTTGGTCTTATTAAGCAATTCACCAAAGCTTTGGAGGCTGAAAGTGATGCTCTATCATATACGTTCAATGTTTCCCAAACTTTCTGGAGCTAAAATCAAGGGAGGCATATTTGTTGGACCTCAAGTCAGACGCATGTTAGCATCTAAAGAGTTAGAAGAAAAAATTACAAATGCCTGCCAAGCACTTTTTTTAAGAGCTGTCTTATAGTCTATGGAATTTTAGGTAACAAGAAGAACAACAACTACAAAGAGCTAGTAGAAAATCTACTCAAACACTTTCAAAGGTTAGGTTGTAGAATGTCCCTGAAGTTACACTATCTGAACTCGCATTTAGAATTCTTCAGGCCAAATTTGGGTGATGAAAACGTTCACCATGTTCTTCACTTACGTCAAGATATCCAAACCATGGAGAGGAGATATCAGGGAAAATGGGACGAAGTTATGATGGGCGACTATATCTGGTGTTTAATACGAGATAATCCACGGGACTACAAGAGAAAAAGTCTCTCAAATGTACATTTTTAAGCATTATCTGTTTAGATTTGTGAGCATATTTGCGTGCGTATTATATTTGGGTGCATGTATTATATTTGGGTGCATTATATATACATTATATACCCATTATATATGTTACAGTCAAAGCGTGTAACCAGCCATTTCGCGAAATGGCTGTTTCACTTGGTCATTTCTCAAAATGAATAAAATCTTCAGCCATTACGCGAAATGGCTGAAATTCCACCTTGGTCATTTCGTAGAAGATCATTTGCCTGGTTAGGTCAACTGTATGCCCTTGACAATTGGTTAGGTTAAGTTGTGTTATTTTCGTTAGTTTTAACGAAAATAACACGACTTAACCAATTGTCAAGGGCATAAGTTGACCTAACCGGGCCTTCATTGGCGGACATCGGAATAACATTGAAGGCCCGGTTAGTATTTGAAAACCTCTATATTGAAAATTCAAATGTGTTCAAATGTGTTCAAATGTGTATTTGTAGTGTTTCTCACTTATTTGAACAGACCTGTGGATGTATGTATGTTTTAGCAGATTTAGTTAGTTAAATAAAGTTTCCAATTTTATTGTGATGTTTGTTATTTCTATGAATTCATGACAAAAGTCATTTTAGCCATTTCACGAAATGATCAAGGTGGAATTTCAGCCATTTCGCGTAATGGCTGAAGATTTTAGTCATTTCACGAAATGACCAACTGAAACAGCCATTTCGCGAAATGACAAAGTTTCAGCCATTACGCGAAATGGCTGGTTACACACTTTGACTAACATATATACTAGGCCGGGTCGAAAATAAGAAATTTTTTATTTCTTTAAAAGTACACCATGTGAGAAGTTTCATTTTATCATCTTAACAAAATATTAAAAAATCAAGCATGTGCTACCCTACTACCCCTATCACATGCCCCTCCCTTTTCTACCTTCATATTTGCATATGTTTAATGTTGTTATGTTACATGATAAGTTGTTTGTTTAATGTTTGATATTTTTATTTTTCAGATAAATAGAAATGTGCATTTGCTTTAAATATAATTTGAATTATCATAAATTACAAATTACATATAATTTGATTTTACTTCTGAATATAAACTATGACTACCAGAAGCAAGTCCTCAAATGCAGCCTTTGGATACCCTACGAAATTCCCAGCAGCCACGACTCCTTCAAAAGCAGTTGCGAGACACTACCTTTTTGTGCGCCGTCGTGAAGAAGCTAAATCAAAAGGATCAGCAACTGCTAATGATTGTTACAGGGTTGTTGTAAAAGATATTTGAAGACATTTGGATGAAATTCTCTTTTACTACGATTAACACCAAAGGTATCTATTTTAAAGTCAGTCGACTAATAGAAGAAGCCTCAAAATTGAACAAGGTGCCGTTACATCGAAGAAATTAAAGTTTTGCCTTAAAAGTAGCTCAGTATGATGAAATGTTTGATATATCTTCTTGTGAATGCTATAAGGGAATTGATAGGAAATCTTGCAGGTGTAAGGATAAAATACCAATGGCAGAATGGGAGTCTTTTGTGGGTCAAAAACAAAGAAAAAAAATCAGTTAGGACCAATTGATCGCATAGCTGGTTCAACAAAGAAGAGATCTTTAGCAAGAGCCCAAGAAGCACAAAACCGTCAACTAAAAGCACAAGAAGAAATGACTGAAGCCACCAATGTTTTACCATCGGAATTTATAGAAAATACCGAAGAAGACATGGATGTCGATTCAGAGTCAGGATGTAGATTATGAGGCCGATTTAGAATTGACTGAGAATATTCAGAACAGGCACTCCTATAAAAACTTACACGATAACGATCTGCTGTTAATGCTAAGTTGTAGAGCTGCAGCTGCAATACTATTGCAGCTTTAAAAGATATGGGGATCCTTAACCACACCAACATGCTTGACAGAAAGAAATTAGAAAGAGAAGGAAATTGCATGGGTGAAACAAATACTTTTAGGTCTAAATCCGAAAATCTGAAGATGGAGTGCCTTGGATTTGATGGAAGGAAAGATAGTGTTCTTCTTTTATCTTTCCACTTTTAGTTAATGTGCTGTTATTGTGAAAGAACCTGGAAGCATCTGTGTAGACCATGTCACATCAGATAATGGAACTGCTCGCTGCATAGCAGAAGAGTTGATAACTATTATTACAGACTCGAACAGCACAAATATTATCAAAGCTTTACTGTGTGATGGTACTCCTGTAAATGCAGGAAAAATTGGTGGAGCCATAAAACTGGTTGAAATTCATCTTAGACCAGTGCAGTGGTTGGTGTGCCTCTTGCATTTAAATGAGTTGCCTTTTATGCACGTCTACAAAGCCATTGATGGTAAAACAACAGGTCCAAATACTTTTGTGGGTTCAATTGGGAATAAACTGAAAACAGATTTAACAAAATTGGAGGTAGTCAAATATTCTCGCGTAAAGGGAAACAAAGAAATTCCAGCAAATGTTGTGAAGGAGCTAAGCAGTGATCAAAGATATCTCTATGATATGTGTCTGGCAGTGCAAACTGGAGACACTTCTCAACATCTGTCCACTCGATCCCCAGGTACCCTTCACCATGCTCGCTGGCTAACTCTAGCCAACAGGGTTCTTTGATTATATATCTCAACGCCAAATCCCGATAAAAACCTTCAAGATATAGTCAAGATTATTATGCAGTTCTATGATCAAGGGTGGTTTTGGATAAAATCTCATCCTAATGCAACTGATGGTGCATATAACTTTTGGCATTTAATGTGCTTGCTTCGAAGTTTAGATGGACAACATAGATCAATCATAGAACCAGTAATAAAGAATAACGCCTACTTTGGCCACCCAGAAAATATACTCGTATCAATGGTAACTGACAAGAGACTAGAAATTAGGGAGCAAGCTATTCAGAAAATCATCCTTTCAAGAACAGGATTTTCAGGTACCAAAAACTTTGAGTTGCCTCGAACCCTCAATTTCCAATCTACTGACTACACCGAGATGATCGATTGGCAAAGAGAGATCATTACTCCTCCACCGCTGCTAAACAATTTTAGCGACGATGAGCTACTACAGGCTCGATGTAAGCCACTGGGGATACCTTCTTTTCCATGCCACAGTCAAAGTGTGGAAAGGGCAGTAAACTTAGTAACAAAAGCATGTCAGGAAAGAATAAGAAACTTTTGACGGTTGTCATATCCTAAACTCATTAGAATCAAGGCGAAAACTGCCCAAGTTTGAATGGAAGGCCCAGTGGAATGAGTAAGAAACATATGAAATAAAATTTCCTAATGATATTGAAAATTTCTTTCCTTTTGATGTGATAAGGAACAATGAAAAAGTGAATTGAATTTTAGCACATTTATTATGCCTCTAATTTTTCCTTCTGAATATATTATTGTAAGTAATTAATTTTCCTAATACTGTACATTATTAAATAAGATAGTATACGTTAATAAACATTTATGTCATCAAAAAACCTGAATGTAGAGTAAGTCTCGTATAAATGGAATATTCTTCAATATAGGTTGAAGTGAAAAATTGTGCCATGGGTAGGAGGCTTTAACCCTTTGACGACCAGTATACGTTTCTTTAAAACTTAAAATTTTAAGTTCATTGTTATTTACAATTAGATATTAGTAACTATAGTCACTTAAATGACCCATTTTTGGGTTAATTTTCCGACAACTAAACAATACCTGTATAAACATGTAGATGTATTTGTAGAAAGGTTGCATCATTGTACAATTTATTATTATTATTTCCGTTGGGACAAATATGTCCCGTGGTCCTCAAAGGGGTTAAACAGCGAAAATAATTTATGAGGGGGTTCCAGTGTTCCATTCAAACCCCTCACAATATGTACCTTTTCAGTATAAAATTTCGACCCGGCCAAATATATACATTATATATCTTTGAAAAAAAGGAAAGGAAAATAAATATATTTCATATTTATTGTGGATTTGCTCTCTGATAAGCCACTAGGTATGAAAAATAGATAATGGTTTTCAAAAGAAAACTAATGCGATTTTTTAATTCAGCGCACCCAGAAACATAAACAACAACAAAAAAAAAAAATTCCAAAATTTTATTACATAATGTTATTCACCACTAGACTAGTGAACACCATTAGAAAGAAGCTATCAAATATGTTGAGACTTTTTTTTCATTAGACAAAGAATTTAAATTTTTAAAACTATTTTATTAACAATAATTATCATTCGAATCTTTTTGATAATTAATCAGCTAAAGAAATTTTTAAATAACATTTTTAATGTTAAAACCCCTATAACTACAGTACAGAAAGAAACCAGTATATTAAACTGCCTTTTTATGGTTACTTGTCCCTAAGCATTAGTAATGAAATGTCTAGACTTCTCCGATCAAGTTATGCTCAAATTAATTTCAGATTTGCTTTCTTCAATCTCCTTAAATTATAAAATTTTTCCAAGTTTAAAGATAAACTCCCGAAGACTATTTGCCCTAATGTTGTTTACCAATATACGTGCGAAGCTGTAAAGCTGCATATATCGGCAGTACTCAACTCCAGTTGGAAGTATTCCTTTCCCAACATTTGGGCTTATCAGTCCGTACTAATCGTCTTTTTAATAATCCACCACAATCAGCAATAAGAAATCACAGTAACGATAATAACCATCCCTTTCATAAAACCAAATTTGAAATATTAACAAGAACCAATAATCTCAGCCATTAAAAATAATAGCTCATCTTACAAATTACACCTCTTCTAACCAAATAACAGTTACCACAATCCAACCAATCTTACACTGGAATTAATAGCTACATACACTATTCTGCTGAATATGGAGGTTGACGTTATCATGATTTAGGCATTTGAGGTAATTTTTATATACTTTGATATAATTTTATTTTTAAATGTTTTAATGTTTTTTAAATTTAACGTATTTGTGTATTAATGTATTGCACTACTTAATTTATTTATTTCTACTATTTTAAAGAAATTTTATTTGTAGAATTACTGATGATGGCAAAAGTAATTTGTTGAAACGTCTGAAATAAAAAAATACGAGTAAATAGAAATGTTTGATATACAGTAGGGGTAAAAACTGAGTCCACTTGATTTTTACTGGTTTTCATAGTTACATTGTAGTTAAACCATATTATTCGTCACTGTAGAATACATGTATGACTTGGTTTTACACCTTTGTAACTCCTATTTACCACAATATCATGTTAGTTATATTTTTTATGTAAAATTAAAGAAATCAAAGATGACAGTTTTGACCACATATCATCACTGCCTGGCTTGGAAGCAATATACTTATTAAAATGTTGTATAAAGTTTCGAAATACATGAATGGATGTTGCTGCTGATAGTTTGTTGTATAAATTGATAAGCGTCTTTCTATTTTATCATATAATATTATTATATTATCATTAATAACAATATTAATAAATAATCCAATTCCTTTTGCAGGTTCATACAACTTTTTTCTGCCCCAGAAAAACTGAATAATTTTTCAACATGCCAAATGATCTCAGCAAAGCAGTAAGGGGCCAAATTATTGCTGTAAACCATGAAGGAGTACGAGTATCTCAGCGCGGCAGATTGCTGCCAAAATGAGTTTCAAAAGGTGCAGTTCAGAGAACATTGCAAAGATTTAAAGAGACTTGTTTATCAAGACCAAGGTCAGGTAGAGGCAAAACAACGACTCCATCAGAGGATCATTTCATCAAACTTTCGTCTCTGCGTGATAGAACAGCAACTGCGACTCAGATTCAGGCAACAATCAACAAACAGAGAGTGAAGCCTGTAAGCAAATCTACAGTTAAAAGAAGGCTCATGGCTGAGGGGCTACATGGGAGGGTAGCAGTCCTCAAACCACTTCTAAGACCTCAGAATGGGAGTGCAAATTGCAATGCAATGTTGATCAATTGTTGCAAGGTTCCAACCCCACCCCTCTCCATGGTGTCAGTGCCACAAAAAAAAGGGAAGAGGGTATGCAAGCAAGGGGGAGTGGTTTATCCCCCAAGCTGCCACTCAAACCTAACTGAAGAGAGAGGAGGAGGAGGAGGAGAGAGCATCTTTTCACCTGGAAATCCAGGCGCATAATGATCGCTCTTGACCTAATAGTTGGCTGAGAAGGTGTAATCCGCCAGTTGGCTTAGAAGGCTTAATCAGCCAGTTGGCTTATAAGGCATAATCTGGCTTAAAAAGCATAACCAGCCATTTGTAGTAGTATATATATTATATATATATATATATACGGGTGTCCCAGGAGGAAATGTCAAGAATGCACCATTTGACTCTTTGGCTATTTCTAAGTAGAAAGTATTATGTCGACATGTGCCTGATTCCCAACAGTTACCGAGATACAGGCCTCTACATTTGGGTAACTAAAACATAATAAAAAGCCGATCTTAGATAATATTTAATTACATTTAATGATACATTGGCAACTGTGCAGATCCTCACATTATTTATTTATATTATTTATTTAGATACGTCTTAACACCTGCTCATAAACCTCAGAAATGAACTTCCGCGTTTTCCTTGGCAAGACTCGATGGATCGGAGGCTCGCCGCGTGCATTGAAGAAGGAGGGGGTCACTTTGAAACCATTCTGCAATAAGTGCAATAGTGTATTGTATGTTTGTACTTTTTGTAAACCACAAGTGTCATTAAATAGTATCTAAGATCGCCTTTTTATTATGTTTTAATTACCCAAATGTAGAGGCCTGTATCTCGGTAACGGTTGGGAATCAGACCCATATCGATATAATACTTTCTACTTAGAAATACCCAAAGAGTGAAATGGTGCATTCTTGACATTTCCTCCTGGGACACCCTATATATATATATATATATATATATATATATATATATATATATATATATATATATATATATATATATATATATATATATATATATATATAAATGGACAGAATATATACTCATGCTGGGCCCACAAAAAATTATTGAAAAGCACACAACACACACACACACACACACCGTATATAAACAGATGCATGTAAAGAAGTGTTCTATCCCAATAGCAGAATATATACGGGCATGCCTTCCTTAGAATAACTACCACAAAAGCCATCTTTAGAATACCTCCCCACAACCATCAGCACAGCACCACCACCACCACCAATAGACTGACAAGGTCTGTAAAAACGACCCAATTACTGGACAAAGCTATTAAGCATAAACAAATACACTTATGGGGCCAGGGTTGACCGACAAGGTCTCAAAAAACGTCAACGCCAATAGTGTGATCTATTCAGCTTCTCGTGGCAGAAAACCATCACGAGACCATGTGATGTTTGAAAGAAAAATCGAATATGATAAACCAAATTTAATACAAAAACAAATTTTTCGTCTTAAGAACCAAATATATCTTTGCACTGTAATATAAAAATATTAATATAATTTTTAAACAAAACTGGGTTTAAGTTTAAAGAAAATCAAATTCTTATTAGACATGATTATCTTTAGGTTGTAGTGTATTAATGTTTTGTTTAATGAAGAAGATAATGTTAAATAAGAAAGTTAATTATGGTTTGTATGTAAATAAGAACTTGATAATGTTTTGTTTGAAATTAAAAATATAAAAATACAAATTGGCAACATCTCAGATGTGCCCAATGTGTCTACTCAGAATGCTCAAAAACGGCAGTGTTTGGACGGGGTTTGCACCGATAAAGTGTTTTTTGTATTAGTGTTACTGTTTATTTAAAATATTAATTCTCTCTCTCTCCGCGATTAAATGTTAACGCTACTAATTCCGCCCTCGCACTACCCCGTTCGTCTAAAGTATTTCGACTCAAATAAAAAGTTAGTAAATAAAAGTGTATAATTATTCTCGTTCCTCCTTTGCTTTGTGTTTAATGGCAGCTCACCGGCCACAGCTACCCGTCTCCTCGCGTGCTTATAAAGCACAGTGAAGCGAGTGTAAAGAGAAGAAAGCAATGATAAAAGAAACTGAATAAAGTAAAGTAAATAATAAATTGTAAATGAGGGGAATCACTACAAGGTATAACTATTTCATTTTTTCGCCTTTTATCCCCATTATATTTAAAGCAAGTTTCTGGTTTAATATATACAATTTTATTTTTAATCGTATTATAAAAAATAGTAAATTTAAAACAGCTACCGCATACCGTTAAAATATTTTCCACAGTAATGTAATGATATATTTTACTGTCATCTAAACACTATATATACATATATACACATACATATATACACATACATATATACATATATATATATATATATATATATATATATATATATATATATAATACAAATTGCTTAATAACAATTTAAAATAAACTTAAAAAATTATAAAAAGTAGCTAAGAAAATGTAAAACATTAAAACTAAAAGGTAAATAAATGTGAAGTTAAAAAGTTAAAATTATAAAAAGTAAAAGCATTAAAACTAAAACGTAAATAAAATAAACTAGTACCTTAACCTAAACATAGCAGATCTATCGATGATTCGTCAGAATTTAGGTCTGGTTTTAGTTTATAAATAAACAAAGACTCCATAATTTTAAGCTTAAGGTCAGAGCTTCCGGCAGCAAGTACGGCGAAATTAGAGTGTGAAATTGGGTGGTTATTGTTGTGCGAGTGATTACGTATGAGAGAATTAGGTGGTTTGCCAAGGGGTAAATTTGTACGGACCGATTTACCGAGATGTTCGTAAATACGGGATTTTAAATGTCTTTTAGTTTTACCTATATTTGACCCCATACAGTGGTCACACTTGTATTTATAAACTATGGATGACTTAAGAAGTGTAGGAATAACATCCTTGTATTTGAATAAATGGTAAATCGATTTAGACGGGGTGAATATAATTTTTACACATAGTTGTGGGTAGAATTCCTTGAGCAATTTTAAAAGTTTGTTTCTAATGTTAAAACTTGAGGTTCCCATATAGGGCAAAGTGAAATACAGGATATCTTTAGGGACTGTAATTAAGTCTCTAGTTGTAGGGCTTATTAGTCTATTTAAGGTTCTGCCAATTGTAGTCTCCACCAGTCTAGAAGGGAAATTTTTCTTGGCAAGGAGTTTTCGGATGAAATCTAGTTCATCTTGTAGTTTAAAGTAATCTGAACAGATATTGAAAGCTCTATTGGTCAGAGTCGAAATTAAATTTCGTTTGAAACCTAAAGGGATAGAGGAAGAAAAGTTCGTAGTAAGATTGGTGAATGTCGGCTTTCGGTAAACGGAAGTTTCAAAAGAGGAATTAGTTTTTATTATCTTAATGTCCAAAAAGGACAGAGAGCTATTAGATTCAACTTCTGAAGTAAATTGAATATTAGGGTGCTTAGAATTAAGGTAATTACGAAACAAAGGGATATGGTCTGGTGATTTAAACAGGAGAAAAGTGTCATCAATATATCTTCTATAAAAAACCGGTTTAAAGTTGGAAGGACACTCATTCAACCATTTGACTTCATGATGACACAGAAACGCGTTAGCTAAGGTGGGACCAAGAGGCAGACCCATTTGAACACCTTCAGTCTGTTTAAAATATTCACCGTTAAATATAAATATAAGGTCTTCCACGGAAAATTTTAGTAGTTCTTTCATTTGACCTCTATTAAAACCCTGCACAGTATCAGTATTATTAAAAAGATTGTCAATACATATATCAATAGTTTCTGCAACAGGCACATTGGTAAATAAAGATTTTACATCGAAGCTAGCCATTGTGTAAGAATTATTATTTAATGAGGTCGACGGATGTGTTACTTGTAGTTTTCTTCTATATTACTCTCCGAGTTCTTCTATAGTGGCTCGGAGGATTCAGAGGGCTTACTAAATTCTCTGAAGATTCCCTGGCTCTTCTTATAACGTATCAGGAAAGTTGAATGACTAAGTTCTTCTAAAGGGAGCAAGGCTCGAAGGAGAAGATAAAGACTATCTTTTACTGTAATTTACTGCTAAAATGTACAGGTAGTGCTCAGCCTCTGAATTGACTTCTGAATAAACATGGAAGATTTTGCGTGGGTTTATATACCCCAAAACTGCTAACATCATTATTATTAAATGTTGAAAAGGCTGCATTATTTTTGCACAATATTTGAAAATAATGTAAATATTTTAGCTGTGGTAAGGTTTGAACGAATTAACAAGATATTTGAAGATGAAGCCATATTTTTATCTTAAACCGCGTATTTTAAGATCTGATGCTATCATGATCTGCCGAGGTAACTAAAAGTGGAAATTGAACTATGCATCTTTACACTAAAATATGCATATGAGTAAAAATTAAAGGTTTAAGATTTACAAGTAAATGCTTAGGCAAGACGTGACTTCATCTTTTATACGAAGAGAGAATGTATACAAAATATGAACATTGCAAAGCTTAAGCAGGATTCATTATTAAGCGAAATCTAAAAAAAATGATTAAGAGATTTTAAAAAGAACAAGTCACCAATTATTTGGCAAAGTAGAAAGCAAATCAAAAATTTTATCCAAACTCGCGTTAGGCGATTTTGGTCCTTATGTAAAAATGAATACATACACGTACATACATATTAATATAGGTATTATATAAATTTAAATATATACGAATATACAGGATTATATAAATACATGAACCAAATAAACACATGAATTTTAAAAATGGATAAAAGAACTATGTAAATGAATATTAGAATTTCATGAAAGAATAAGATAGTATAGGACTATAAGAATTATTCATGGTTCATTTTTACGGGGCTCTCACTTCTAGAATGATGTTAAGATAATAATATAACATCCTAACTAATGCTAATTAGATAACTATGGGTTTTATAACACAGATTTATATACACAACGTAAGTCGGGTGGTTAAGTCTAGTTCACGTGGTCTGGGTACACACTCTTGGTCGTGCATAAATAGTTTCACGTTGTTCGGTGTCTCTTGTTTTCCTTTGTTCCCAGAACGATCTTTTCACCACAAATATACTGAGGATAATAGCACATACAATAATGATACTAACGGCAGATGTTTAACAAATTGTTACAGGTTGTAGTATTTGGAAGAGGTTATTCTGGTTATCTGAAATTTTAAAACGACTCAATTGATCATTCCATTCAGGGGCATGTAGCTCGGGTAGGATGGTTACAGGTTTCATGGAGAGATTTAAGCTCTCTATGACGGGTTTAAATTTAATTTGCGACGGGAAGGGGTATGAGTTATTAATGGCAACCTTGTACGGGTTGTATATTTGGAAGGTTTTTGAACGCAAGGAGCAACCAATTGGTAGCCGAATAACCGTAGGGATTGTGATGGAATAATTTGACGGACACTCGAGAGTAGCGGCAGTCCTGTTCGCGAAAGAAACCCAGATGTCTGGTCCAATTCGTAGTTGGACGGTTTCAGAGGAATGAAATTCTGCAAATGAACATCACGAATGAAGTCGATAAAGCAAGACCTAGTAGTTGGAAGAATGAGTGGTTTGAGTGGAGGGCAAACGAGTTGTTTATTTGCGGGAATCGGCGGGTAAATACAATCGATAGACATTAGAGTTGTTTTGGTAGGGTGTTCGGAAAGGGTGAAATTTATATACGTCATAAGTGAGTACATCGAAAAATGGTACAATTATGAGGTATGTGTAGGGGCGTGGTCCAACAGTCCAGGTGTATTCTAGAAATTGGGGGTAATTAGTATGGTTGAGTGGGAATATGGGTGATAATTTTAATTGTGTCTGGGCGGTGTGAATCAAGGACTGAAGTGTTTCCCATGGTATTAGTGCGGGAAGGGTGATTTTTCCATGGGCTAGCTGGGTCGCACGCAAAACCTTGGAATGAATCGTAATTATTTGCTGTAAATATTTATCGATTAGGGTTACTTGTAGGTTAATTATTTCCATCAATTCTAGGTATCTTTTGTGTGCTTTGTATTGAGTTAACATGGATTCAAGGTATGTGAATCTATCTGAAAGGGCGTGGAGGAAGCGATTGTTTTCGTGTAGTGACCTAATAGTTTGTTCTAACATGTGTCCATTATATTGCCGATTTCGCGCGGAGAGATTCAATTTGAGTTCAATTCTTTTAATATCTTCTTCGGTTGCTAATCCGAATAAACCCTTGAGTATTTTTCCTCCTATATCTATCAGTCCCCTTTTATTTCTTGGATTAATTTTTTCCGAGTTTAGAGTTTCCGTTTGTATCCATGGTAATGCTAATATTTCTGATAGGGTGAGTGTTGTAGTCTGAATATTTTCAAATGTATTTTCTAATAGAACGCGACTAATATGGTCGGTTCCCGGGACATTTTTAACAGATTCCTGAACTTTACTTGCAAACGTTTTTAATTGGGTTTTTATCTGAAGGAGATTGATTTTAATTCTAGCAGGGGGTTGCAAATTGATAAAAAGGTCTGCGTGTCCTTTCAAAAATTTACCTTCTGCAAGCTTTTCTACAACTCCGGTAGAAATTTTAATTCTTGGGCTACAAGAGTAAATAATTTGGAAAATTATAAGGGGGACAATTTTATTCATTTCTACGCCTTAGGTTATACGGAGCTGGGGGTGACCGTGTGGATACTAATGTTCGTGGACGAAGGGATCGGCCTCGTTTTGGTGGCAATGGGGGTCGACCGTTAAGCTCAGATTCTGAGCGCGTTCGTTTCTTATATGAAGGTTCTAGTTCACGTGGTTCATGCATTTGCGGGCGGTATGTAGGGTCCGTGCGTCGATCATCAATCGGTGAGGGTGGTGACAGAGGAAATGGAGTTCCATTGAGTGATCCTCTCGAAGAGGTTTCTCCAGGGTCTGGGTCCGATGGGACTCTTGGTTCTGGGGTCTCCTCTTGTTCAGAGATTGGCTCGAGTACTGGTGGTATTACGAGGTACCAATTTTCGTTACGGGTATCGGTTCCCGCAGTGACCACTTCAGTTTTTTGATCCCTGCTCGAGTTGTTAATTCCTTGACCTTTCGAAGGATAGGCTGCTCGAACGCCTGGCAGCTGTTTTTTTGGAAGGTGTCGTTCGGCAGCTATCTTCAAATTATCCGCGTGAATGATCTTTAGTTTGGAATGATGCCGGAGGTCGAGGATTACGTAACGATTTTTTTCGAGGTTTTTCATAATCCTATATGGGCCATCCCATTTTGACTATAATTTGCGATGAGAACTTGGCGGTTTCACGCCCTTCAGATAACATCGCATACCGACGATTATAGTCCGTTGACGGGGATGACGCCTATGTTGCTCTTGCTTCATCTGTTGGTTTCGTTGGTCTAGGCCCCTAGGGCATAGCGGATTATGTCAAAAATCTTGAGATCGTTCAGCTAGTTGCTGATTTGCTTCTGCCATCTCAGAAGACGTTAGAACTGCCGGGTCGATTTGGTCGGGCTGATCAAAAGGTAGAGAGATTTTAAAAAGAACAAGTCACCAATTATTTGGCCAAGTAGAAATCAAATAAATTTTTTTATCCAAACTCGCGTTAGGCGATTTTGATCCTTATGTATAAATGAATACATACACGTACATACATATTAATATAGGTATTATATAAAGTTAAATATACGCGAATATACAGGATTATATAAATACATGAACCATATAAACATGAATTTTAAAAATGGATACAACACAGTATAATTAACGTAAAGAACGACGCTTGTATAGGAGAACGTTCCGCGCAAGATGAGGGAGAACGAATAAATGAAAAAATGACCGGCAATCGGAAGATCCCGGGTTGTTACCTCATTTTTTCATTTGTTCGTTCTCCCTCCTCATCTTGCGCGGAATGTCTCCTATACAAGCGTCGTTCTTTACGATATATATATATGTATATAGTCTCTACATTCTTGCACGCTCTCCCGGCTGGACCATTAATTAAATAAATAGCGCAATCTGGCAACTGTTCTACCATTAATATATATAATTAAATAAATAGCGCAATCTGGTAACTCTATCATTAATATATATATGCCCGTTCTAAGCCTTCTAAGTCAACTGGCAGATTAAGCCTTCTAAGCCAACTGGCTGATTACACCTAAGCCAACTGAGGCTGAAAAGAAATTCATTATGCGTCGAGACATGGCTCTGAGAACATCTTACCCTCCTCCTCCTCCTCTCTCTCTCTCTTAGGTTACCTTCTTAGGTTAGGGTTAGGTTAGGTTACCCCTTTGGGCGAAGGTCATTCCCCCGGGCCTCCCCTCAAACCCCCTCTCCACCTTCATGCAACTTGGGGACTAAATCCCTCTCCCCTGTTGCATATCCCCTCCCCCACTACCCCACTACGCCCCATTGCATCATTGACCATCTTGCATAGCAATTGATTTGCACGCTCCCTTTTTTTCGGGCATACTACTACACCGTTTGATGAACCATCACCTTTTGCAGTGGTAGTTTTTTCAATTTTTTTTTGGTATATCATCTTTGGTAATAGAGAGTTTACTGGACTTTTTATTTGTACAGGACATATCATCTTTAGATAATTCACAGATTTGTTTAAAACACTTTTCATCAGTGATGTCTCTATTTAACTTGAGGTGGGGGGGGATTTACACTGTCATCATTTTCCATTTTATCACTTTTTAGGCAAAGCAAAGTAGAATGACCATTCAGAGCTTTAGATTTGCTCAGACCTGTTACAGAAAACATCGGTTATTTAAGGTTTTAGCTACTTCAAACATCTTTTGCATACATAGAGCAATAATGTCTATTAGTATAATCCTATACCTAAGATCACTTAAAAATAATAGAAACTTAGGCTCACCTGAAGATCAGGGCCCCCGACTTCATTAGTTAGCCTTATAAGGCTAACGAACGAAAATATCACGACTTAATCTAACCAATCGTCAAGGGCGTACAGTTGACCTAACGATTGGTTAGGCTACGTCGTGATATTTTCGTTAGTTAGTCTTAGAAGGCTAACTAAAGAAGGCTGGGGTCCATGATCTTCAGGTGATCCGAAATTTATCCACTACAAGCCCCTTAGGCCTAAAGTACGAATGACTAAGACGACTTCAACCAACATGAACTTAAATGCTTATTTTGTAACAGAACTAAAATTAATTTAGAAATCATATGGCTTTACATAAGTCTACTTGTTTACCTAAATGTCTATAAGGAACAATATAAAATCTTAAATTATTAGACCTACATAAATCATAAATTAGGCACTCCTTAATTGTATCTACAAATAAATCAGGAGAAGCTGACTACAAAAAGATTTATTTCAAATTAACTCAATTTAATAAACAACAGACCCTTCACTATTATAAACTATAGGATTTTAACATTACACCAAGTCCTAAGAGGTCCCTATGAAGGGTTTAGGACTATCAACATTATGCCCCTAAATTTAAAAGACCAAATATATTATAAAGATAACTAGTTTTATCAACAAATCACTGGTCAGGTTGGCGTTGTTACTGACAAATAGTGCTTAACCCTTTAATGCCCAGTGTGTGAAATTTTCATCGTTAACTTTGGAAGCAATTTTAGACCTTCCAGTTCCCAATGTGTGAAATTTAACACATTTCGTATTTTATTAATTATGAACAATAAAACTTTGTAAAATATATTTTTCAGTTATTTTGGGTCCAATTAAACGATTTTTATATCCCAATTTTTTTTTTTACTTTTCGACTTAATTTTGGTATGAAAGGGTTAAGTCATTTCAGGAATTGGTGATGAAAAGCTGCTTATGCATGACTTAGTTTAGGTTATCTTATGTTTCCACGAAAAAGAGAGCTTGAAATTGTTAACTCGTTTCAAGCCTGGAGCCCCGAAAGACAAAATTTTTACATAATACGTGGCACAATATCAAGGAATGTCACACTGAAATGCCTGATAATAAAAAATTAAATTAAATCTTGACGCAGATAAAGATAGTCATCTAAAGCAAGAATGCAAAGCCTGATCAGGTTCCAAACTATAAGTTTGTTTATATCAATAAAGTTCCAGGGTTTAACAAACGATGTTCAGCCTAGGTTTGGTTAATATAATTGAGGGGCATCTAGTTTACTTAACTTTAACAACCTACCTGAAAAGGGAGAAAATTCAATTAATGATGTGCTCATGCCAACAATGTACCATAGGCAATTTTTTTTGGTAGGAGGGATGGATTTTATGTTTAAAACTCTTGAAGCAGGAGTTTGTACATATTCCAATCTGAAAAATTTGTCTGAACTTTGACATGTGTTCTTCAGAGGAAACCCTCATAGGATTTCTTTGCAGGTTATTGAAACTGCAAAGCTGTAGCCCTGCAGCTAATGTTTTAATAAACAATGCAATTGTAGTTTGTTAATTCAGTAAAAAATATTGGTTGGTATTTATAAAAGTTTTAAATAAAGACAAACAATTATAAGTATAAAAGTAAATAAAGGCAAATGAAGCGAACGTTATTATAATTCCTGTCTTTAGTGAGGTTGATGGTTTAGGATTTGGTAAAACTCTAGAATCCAGAGGGAGTTCAGCGACAATCCATAATATCCAAAACTAGCCAACTTAACGTGTTCCTAAGATATTATGAACGCTGTATCTGACCTGAGTTTGGATTCTGGAGTTTTGCCTAAGTTTTTAATATTAAAAAGGCCTCTCACGAATTAGGCACTGATGGGTATAAATCCCAGGCTTTCTGCTGAGATTCGGTCACCGGTGTGACTGAAATAAATAGTGTTTCACTCTTAACCCTCCAACGACGTCTGGATCGAATACGTACCGTTTCAAAATCACGCATTCAGACTTAACGATAGGTATAAAAACTCCTGGCATGTGCAGGCGGGAAATATGCCCCACAGATGGCGTTTCTTTTACGACCATTCAAGTGCGGGCGTGAAAATTAAGATTGTATGGCGTATGTGGTTAGTGTTGGAGTCGTAAAATCGGTATTTGATGATGAATATAAAATAACACTTCATAATGTATAAATGTAAGTTAGGTTTAATAGATAGATTGTAAAAGGTAGGAAACGGGCCTATTCTGAATTTAAACAAGAGTACGTGACATGAACCACGAAGCCAGAACAGGTTTACTTTTGTTCATACTCGTATTCACGTTCAGCCAATCAGGCATAGGTTTGTTTGTCACGTGATACCCACATCTAGTCTTGCCCAATCATGTTCTTAAAGACAAATTAGTTTTAAATAATACTAGATCTATATAAGTAAGCGATTTAATATAAGAAAATAGTCCAATAAAGTTAGTTGAATACTGTAGAATAGGTAGGAAATTATGAAAATTATCGAGATCATGTATTAATTACTGTCCTTTAAGTTTTAGGTCCATAAATAATTAAGAAACAAATAACATGCCAAGCGAGATTGGAACCGCAAAATCTGCTAGATGAAAAAGGCAGCGCATCGCTGAGAAGTCAAGAAGAGTCAGAATCGTCGAAATTTGCCCTTCTTAAGATCGTTTTGCCTTCCCTTGTTAATTTGTTTTCAACATTTCGATCAGAGCCCGTGGGAAGTAGGCTACATCGTTTTTGAAGACCTACTTGATTTTCGGTGAGGGCTTAACCTTGTCTCTTGAATTATATAACGTAAACATAAAGTTAAAGTAATCTGTGAACATAAGATTAAAAGTATAAAAGTCTTGGTGTTTCTTAAGAAAACAATTTATATTGCTGATCAAAATTAAATTCATGAGTTTAATAATACGGTTCGAAGAACAATCTTAATTTACTTAGTTGTGGTTTAGTGGAAAAGTTGGACTAATAGTTAAAGCATCAATGGCCACGTTACCATCCTGATTGTGGTTGTGTTGTCGTTATGCACCAACCCACGGACGAGTCAATGGACGGTTTACCACAACCCGGGAACCCCGACTCCTTTATTACTCTGTGGTGATTATTCGTACGTTGTACGTAGTTAGTAGTTAGCTCCTAAAGGGTTAATATGCTACCCTAAAGCATAAGGCTTCAAGATCAGCGCTCACGAACAAATTTTGGATCACCTGAAGATCAGGGCTCCCAGCCTTTGTTAGTTAGCCTTATAAGGCTAACTAACAAAAATATCACGACCTAACCTGACTAATCGTCAAGGGCGTACAGTTGACCTAACGATTGGTTAGGTTAGGTCATGATATTTTCGTTAGTTAGCTTTATAAGGCTAACTAAAGAAGGCTGGGGGCCCTGATCTTCAGGTGATCCCAAATTTTTACTGGTTTCATTCCCACCACCAATTCCTTACTCTGACTTAACCTAATACCCAACTTTAATAATCCAACAGCATTATCTCAACCCCAGTGTGAGCTAGAGAGAAAAAAGGTAATGTAAGGCCTGATTACGAAAGTTGGGTAATAGGGTGTCAATTTTGTCAACTTTTTTCAAATCAATTTTGGTAGTGAAAATATAGTGTCTTTTCATGTCAAAACTTGAAACTGGCTAACCAAAATGAAATAAAATAACCCTTACCTACATCAATTTTACCTTAAAGTTTCATAAACTGACTCTTTTACTAAATAATAGGACATAAATTGATTAACTATTCATCTGTCACAGAATTATCCCACTGATCGCATATGGAGTGTTTTCAAGGTCATATAGTTGTTGTACAATGTACAAGTCACAACATGAATAGAACTGTCCCTCACTCTCAGTCCTCAGTTGCCTCTTAGATGTCATAGACGGTGGTTTGCTGTTATTGCTCTTGTACCTACTTCATAGTTATTCTACTAGACGAATACTACAGTTTAACTGTAAGTATGGATTATTGATTATTACAATTATTTATTATTATCATATTCTTCTGTCTAATTATGTTGTAATCCCATGAAGTATTTTTTTATTGAATTTTAGAACATCGAATGACTAAACTTTGAAACATCGTAATTGATATAAAATACTTAAATGTTTTTCTTTTAATTCAGATATTCCTAAGATGCCAAAATTGAAGACAAGAGGTCAGTCGTCATGCCACTTGAGCCTGTTAGTCGGTACAGGCAAGGAGCTTCCCGTATCAGAACTACCAACAGTGCGAGACATGCTGAGACTAGGGTTACTCCTTCGTGAACAAAATACAAAGGATAGAAGGAACTACACAGAGAAAGAGCTCATAAGGGACATGATTCCCCCTCTTCTGCATCAGTGGAAAAAGCTAATGTGTTATTCAAACCACCTGTACTCAATCAGTATAGAACTATTGAGCTAAAATTAACAAAGCTGTGGCACAAAGCAGTTGAGACATCACTTGGTAAAGGAAAACTAGCAAAGAAAAATAAATTTCTGCATACACTTCATACTCTTCTTGACATTTTTAACTGCCAGTGTCCCATAGAGTTGTCTTTTGAAGCCAATTGTTCTCCCTCATGCAGAAGAGAACCTCACCCTCACATTGATTGTCGCTGTCCTCGTGAGAAGAAGATCCCTGTTTTGGAGCTGGCTTTCATAAAGGCGCAGAGAACAAAGGCAGGAGGCCAAGGAAGTACGCAGATTGGTTCGGCAGATTATTCAGAAACCAAAAAACAGATTTTTATTGCTAAGAAAAAAGAGAAAATCCGAGAGAGGAAGAAAGAAGAAAAAGAAGAGTGAAGAAGCCACCCAAAGCGATGAAGAGCTCTATCAAGAGGTTTCTCACTTCTTTGAAAGCTCTTCAGATGAACAGAAAGAAGCAACATCAGATGATAGCTCCAAAATGCCATCTGAACCTTCGCCGAAGAGAATGAAATACAACACTAAAGACATCTCAAACATTGCCCTTGCCAGTATTCGCCACCATACGGGGCTACGAGAGACTGCAGAGATTGCCACTGCAGCTTGGATAGATGCAGGCCTCATCAGCCGAGAGGATACATCCTTAGTGATAGATCATAATAAGATAAGAAGAACACAAGAAAAAATAATGAAGGAAATATCTGGTCAGCATGAAAAAGATTTGAAGGAGGAAGGTCTCTCTTGCCTTTTGTTTGATGGAAGAAGAGATGACACAAAAGTTCTCCTAGAGGTAGAGGGAATGGACAGAAAGTTTCCCGGTCTCATCAAAGAAGAACACTACTCTGTGTGTTCCGAACCTGGTGGCAGCTATTTGTTTCACTTTGTTCCTGAAGCAGAAGTAGAAGGCAAGAAACATGCAGAGGCAATTGCTGATCAAATAATATGTTGGCTTCAAGAAAGAAGACTTGACAGTTCACTGCAGGCCGTTGGTGGAGACTCAACTGCGGTGAACACTGGATGTCAGGGCGGTGTTACGACGCATTTAGAGAAAAAACTTGGAAGAAGGCTTGTTTGGATTGTATGTGATTTGCACACAGGGGAACTACCTCTTCGTCGTCTCATCCAGGAACTTGATGGTCCTACAAAGAGCAACAACAAGTGGTCAGGCCCCCTTGGCAACATGCTAGATGAAGCAACGGAATTAGAAATAAATACAAAATTTCCAAAGGTCGAAGTAGGCCCTCCCCTTCCAGTGTTGTCTGAAGAAGTTATCAAAGACCTCAGCACGGATCAATCTTACGCTTATCGTATTGTTCAAGCAATCAGATCAGGAGAGTTGCCTCAAAATCTGGCTCTTGGAGATTGGACCCGTAAGTCACAGTCGTTGGTTAACTACAGCGATTCGTTTCTGCAGGATTTGGCTTTCCAAACATGCACTGAAGGGCAAAATGCTACAGAATTTGATGTTGATTGTCGAATTTATTATTGGGTTTATTCTTCCTCACTGGTTCAATGTAAAACTTAATCCAATGTGGATGGAGGTGCCCAACCACATCTTGTTTCAATTACAGCTACTGAGAACCCAAAGGAAAGTAGTGGTGGGCAATGTGTTACCTGTGGTGAGAAGGTCCGCTTGGTATGCTAGGCCAGAGGCAGTTTTGCAAGCAATACTCTGCAGCCAATGTACCAAAGAGCGAACTGAGGCTGTGGAAATCATTCTAAAGCTTAGAGGAACATCACTAGATGATGACCAGCTGGGAGACTGCTCTGTTCAGACAAGGAAGGTACCTCCGATAAACGTCAATGCCACGAAATTGTTAGAATTAGTTAACTTGAGTTCAGAAGTTTTGGAGGCACCACTGATAACATGTATAACAAACAAAGATTTAACACAACTTAAAGAGGCCCCAATGCAAGTGCCAAAGTGGCCTTCTCACACTCAGAGTGTGGAGAGATGTGTGAAAATGGTCACAGAAGCAGCTAGTCAAGTTTACAGTCACGAGAGGCGAGAAGGCTACATCAAAGCGCAAGTAGTAAGCCGAATGCTGATGTCAAGGAACCGCAGCAAAAAGGACATGACTGCATTGGTTACTTTCAAATAAAGACTCTGAATGATATCTTATTGCCACTTTAAATGTTGATAGGATGTTTGCGCACATTTGTTATTTTGTTACGAATTTACGGAAAAATGAATTTTTTAATTAAAATTGATGTAGGTAGGAGTTATTTTTTATTGTTTTTGAAGCAAGGATATTATTTTGTATGCCAAATGATTACGTTAAATTGCTACCAAATCACATGATTTTCAATTTAGTCATTTCACCCCCAAAATTGATACACCCTGTTGGGTAACCCGACCGTGCTCGAAGAGTTTGCAATATAATTTATCTGAACTTTTACTCAACCGTCCTTCATTACGAGGTGCACTTTTACCTTTTGCTTTATTTGTCACATAATAATTATTTCTCACAACTTTAATGGAGTGATCTTCTTTATTCGCTTACGATTATAATCTGAATTTTTTTTTAAATCTTAAGATCTTTCACTTAAATTAGGTTCAACATTTGACTTCGTTATTACAGGATAATGTTTAAGTTTTATAGCCTGTGTATTTTATTAGTTTAAATGCCAATATCATAATGATGTACATAATGATGACATATCCAACTAAGTTGACTTACGGGCGCTCGCCCTTGGCCCCTCCTTCCTGCATAAAAAAGTCGGTGCTCCTTTAGTATGCGCTCTACAGACAAATTCACACTTTAGTATGCGGTCTACACCAATTTATTTTTTAAATGTAGTTAAAGAAGGTTGAAATGACAATCTTTCTTGAAAAAAATTTATTGAAAAGTTAAAAACATAAAAAGTTTAAATGTAAGGAAAAAAATTTATTGAAAAGTTAAAAACACAAAAAGTTTAAATGTACGTATACCTTCTTAGCTTCTTTACTAATTGCTTGTTTACATCCCAATGTCAGTCGCCCTTGACGATTGGTTAGGTTTAGTCATGATATTTTCGTTAGTGTTAACGAAAATATCTTGACTAAACCTAACCAATCGTAGGTAGACCGCATACTATAGTAGCACCGCAATTGAATTGTTTACAACTTTACTGCTTCAAATTTCTCAAGCTACTGATGTTAAACAATCATTTTGAATTTCAAGGTCAAATAAGGTCTAAGTCATGTGAGTGAGTCATTTAGCGAAAAAAAAAGAGAGGCAGAATGCGTGAGCAGGCACAAATTTAACGAAAAAAACCTGTAGACTGTACTTTGAAAAAAGTAGAGCGTGGCAGAATTTGTAGACCGCATACTAAAGGAGCACCAAAAAGTCTTATTGTCTTATTCCATTTTAATATGCTAATTATAAATTTTAAAAAAAAATTTTAACTTTTAATTTTTTAATTGTTTTTAAATAAATTATAACTTTTTAAGATTGTAAAATTCAATATTTTTATAGCACTGAAGATGGAAATGTATTAGAGAAACGTCTGTCTGTACCTGTCACATTTTCCAAATAAGTATGTTGTACAATTGTTCCGGGTTTTCTTATTTATCCTTAAGTTACAGTACGTTTCCCTAAAAACAAACCTCTGAATTAAGTTATATATATCATTCAATGATTAGTTATTAGCTAATTTTTTTATATTTCATTCACAGTACATAACAATCAGCTGTTTATGGTTTTATACATCAAAGAACGAAAGGACCAGTGACGCAGTCAATCTTTTCAGAGATAAAAACAAGAGTTTATCATCCATCTCAGCCATTCAGAACAAAAATGAAAATTATAAGGCGGCGTTGTATTCGGGCTTAATTTTTAAATTTATTGTGTTCGCTATAATCCATAAAAATTAAAGACCAATGATGCAGTCAGTTTCTTCACAGAAAAGTGAGATGGCTTCAGTCGCGCGCTGTGAATCATTTGCAGTTATGGAAAAAGAAATATCTGAAGAGTTATCCATTCTAGATCTTCCAACCGAAGTAACTTGCCAAATCTTTACATATTTAGATATTCGCACTTTAATCATGATAGTTGCGCTGGTTTGTAAACCTTGGAGGGATTTAGTTAGGGATGACTGTCTTTGGAGGTATTTTAGATATCTTTCGTTAGAAGAAAATGAAATACTCCCCCAGTTATTACAACTGATTGGAAAGTGCCTCTGTTTACGTCATTTGAAAATAAGAGCAAAGAGCACTATTCTGGCTAGGCAGAACCTCTGTCCATGTTATAGAATAGGACCAAAGGACTGTTATCTGATGGGAAATCCTATCTTCAGTGCTATATCTCGTATTCGTAATTTAGAATCATTTTCTTTGACAGGCTTTCTGGTTGACTCCACTTGTAAAGACATGTTAGGAAAGTTTTTAAAATATTCGCCCAAGTTAACTTCTTTAAATTTGAGTTTCTGCGAAATTAGTGAAGTTTGCGAAACACTTTCTGAAGCTAAAAACGTGAAGTTTCTTAATCTTGCTGGTTATCGCACAATCCAGATCCAAACTTTGACTGAAGTTATTGAGAAATTGAATCATCTTGAACAATAGATTTATCACACCAGGGTCAACTAGAAGAGAGCGATATTAACCCCATTTTACAATTTCGTTCTGAAACTATTACGAGTCTGACCTTAAGAAACATTGAGCTTAAGGATAGTGCATTTGTGTACATTGAAAACTGTTTGCATTTATCTGTTTTAAAAATTTCTTGTGCACGCCTGACTGATATTACTCTTCTTCGACTCCAAAAGTTACCTTTACACGAATTAGAACTTTCCTCTGGGTCTAACTTCTCACAATCTGGATTAAAAGAATTTTGTGAACAGGGTTCCATTTCACAACTGAAATATCTGAAAGTTGGTGATTGTAACAACTTTGGAAATTCTGCTCTGAAAGTAGTGGCTGACCGTTGTCCAAACCTTTTGGCTTTGGATGTAGCATTCACTCAAGTGACAGATGAAGGCATTTGTCATATAATACGAAAATGTCCGAAACTGATGCTATTGAGATTGTGTGGATTAAAGATAAATGGGTATTTCCTACGTGACATTAAAATCCACCT
Organism: Bathynomus jamesi; assembly: GCA_023014485.1. NCBI lineage: Eukaryota > Metazoa > Arthropoda > Malacostraca > Isopoda > Cirolanidae > Bathynomus > Bathynomus jamesi. Next base: position 2,446 of record JAJOZX010001881.1, on the reverse strand, counting down.
AAAGTTCTTGAAAGTTTTAGATTTGGGGCTGGCCTTTGATATGGATGTTACCTTCATAAACAATTTCATTATGTCACATCCCGTTTTTAAGGTCATAACGGACGACTCAGAATTGTTTTATGAATACTCGGCTGACTGGGAAGATGTTATGAAGCCAGATTTCGAGCCTATTTTCGATATCTCGCAGGAGCTATAACGAGAAACAAGATACTGCAATTCATACAATTTTTTATGTTTTTTGTTTCTTTTCATTAAATGCTTTTGAATTTATCACCATGTAAGTAGTACAGTGTCTAATTTTTTGTTATACGTTTTAGAATTTTGAAATGATAGCAATAGTTTAATTATGAAAAGCCAGTATCACCCAACAGTCCTTTCAAAGTACTATGGAAATGCAATCGCTGTTATTTAATTAACAATATTATTGTTTAGGGTATGTAATAAGATAATAACTTAATATTATATTCCTTGCCACATCGTTTTTCATCACTCTTCGTTACTGGATATAAATGTACAGAGTATTGCATTAACCTAATTTAACGAAATTGTCTTAATGCTTGTCATTTGTCAAAAGTACTTTTCTCTATTTTAGAGGTTTCTTTCAGTTTGGGTGGGGGGGGGGGTAAGTTTTGGCTTCCCGTTAGATGAGTGAGGTTAAGCGACGTTAGATCTGTTCAATAGCTGGATGGTTGACTATCCTCTGCACTCAGATGATGTACCGACTCCTAGATAGTTCGGATTGCACGTAAATCTTTAGGTCCCCTCTATCACGTGTCCTTTGCTATTACGATAGAGGTTAAACCCAAAACATGATCGTCTTCCACTGTGCACAGTGCTCATTCATTGTTTTTGTATGTATTTTATGTATAAATATGTAATTTGTATATTTTAGTAATTCGATGTAGACCCATATGAGTATGTTATTTTGATGTTGATATACTGTATGTTTGTGGGTCATAGAACATTAGTTATGCAGACTTTCAGTGATTCCTTTTTGAGCACATTTTTAACTTGTGTGATACTTTTCAAGAAAAATCCTTTAAGTATTTGAACCCCCCCCCCCCACACACACAAAGGAAAACTGTAATTAATGAACGATTCTCTAAAGTTGATAACTGATTCATAATAAGTAACATCTGGAACACTGTTAGGAGATTTTGTTAGGAGGAGACTGTAGACCAGGAGAACAGGAGACTGTTGACCAGGAAAGTACTCCGGGGAGGGGGGGAAGGTTAGACAAGAGACTAAGAATGCTGGAACTCGTTTCTTCTGTCACTGTTCTCCTTAGCTGATTATTTTCCGCGTCTCATCTACCCTGTGAGTAATCCAGCATGTTCTCAAACACACACTTCTCCCTCAACTCTTCACTACACATTTATGCATCTTACACATTTACACGATCTTTTCAAAATTAAGAAGCAAAAAAAAAATAAAGGCATCATTTTTAAGAGCCTCGGAATTCCCTGGGGAGGGACCATATATAAATGTCCCCACTTGTGGCTCCATTGCTACTGGGTACCGGAGCCACAGACTCGGGCAACGGGGCTGGTTCTGTTACAACCGATTCGAGATGTCCTTGACCTTTTTCTCATTCACTTTTCCTAAACTTCTGCAACATTCGTGGCCTTTCCTTAAATTTCCAATCTGTTGAACACCACCTCTCCTCCAGACCTCACCACCTTCTCCTCACTGAAATTCAGGTGTCTGGGACGACTGATAGCAACCCCTTTTCTCTACCTCAATTTCATTCCAAATGTAGAATAGATGTTGCGTATATTTACGCAACGACCTATCGTGCTCTCGTATTCCCGAACTTGAATCTTCCGAATACTACACGCTCTGGCTCCGGCTTACATACCAATCTCAAACTAAATACAGCTCCGCTGTCTACCTTTCTCCTAATTCTACTGACTACCTCGCTTCCAATTTTAGGTGATTTCAGTGTTTACCACCACCTTTGGGTTTCCTCCCATTTCATTGACATCATCACTGGTGAACTATTTACAACTTCTCTATCCTGAATGACCTAGAGCATATACAGTAGTACAGAACCCTACTCGTATTTCCGATTGAAGATAGGTCGAAATTCTAGATTTGAGGGGTCCCGTGTCTTACGGTACCTAAGCGCCAAAATTAAAATTCGCCACAAATCGCCTCCAAAGTTCAGCAATATTCTGGCAATAGTATCTCTGTTATTAATTGAGCTAGACGTTCATTTTTGGCTAAATTAGAGTTCTAAGTATGCTAATGAAGATGTTGATGAGTTTTTGGAATAGATTTTCATATTTTATATTTTATATATATATATATATATATACATATATATATATACATATGCATATAACTGCAATGACCGCGCAGTATATAAATGAATAGAAACGATATAAAGTGTTAAGGAACGTTTCTGCACACGAGAGGGAGAGATAACGAATAAATGAAAAATGAG